>BLKR01001685.1:0-260728 GCA_011170035.1 Teleogryllus occipitalis | reverse complement strand
TTGTACTATACACCACACCTACTGCAGCTCCACCTGCTTATGTTCAAATAAGATTAAATATAAAATAAAGAATATCAATATAAAATTTCTGTTTAATCCTATAGTTTCGTATGTTATAGTTTTGTCTGTTTAGTCCTATCTGTTTAGTTCTATAAGTCGCCCTGTTTTGTCGATGAAAGTGCATACCGCCGATTTGAATGATAAAGATTTCGTGTTCCACAATAGTCCTAAATGCTTGTCCATTCTTCCATTTATATTTCATGTTTTTATATTAGACTCTATTCAATTCTACGGCTTGCAATCACGATTAAGGAGACTGCTCTACAATGCGTCCTTTCCTCTTCAATACCCTTGTGATGTGCAAACCCCTCGGTTGATCATTATATTTTATAAATATACGAAAATAACGAAAAGGAAATGGTGTCGAATATTTTTAAGAAAACAGATAATGAATGGTATAAAATTACAATAAATTGCATACATTGGGGTAAATGATAAAATACTTGATTTCTTAAATCTGGTTGTCATTATTAGAATTCCTGTATAAAGTATTAATATGTATTAAAAACGCGTAAATATAAATTAACAAGTGTCAACAATCCTCTCCATGAAGGCCAGTACTCACAGAGGATTTCTCATTCTTATTCTAAAATTGAAGAACAAATTAATCAAATCTGCGGAGTTTAAATACCGTTTCAAATTATTGACAGCAATTATGAAATGGTTACTTTTTTAAAATAATAAAAAAAAGATACATTAAAATTGGAAAAGAAATGGAAATGCGTTTTGTGTTTGAATCATACAATTATTATTTCTGATAAACTTAAATATAATTATAATAAAAAGAAAATAAATCCACTGCGTAACCAAGTTGATTGGAATGCGTACTTTACTCTCTAATATATCCGATAAAAAAGTTTATTTCTTCTCTGAAATAGCACACCATGAAAGATTCGAGTTATCTTCGTTTACTCAATTGCTTTCTACACACAATCAATATTCGAGATCTGATTGCCTTGTATTTGAAAGGTTTGTTGGCAAAGGAAATTATGCCGTATTGGGTAAGCAAACGAGTTCGGATAAAAATATCAAACCTGAGAGCAACGTAACGTAACTCAATTGTTTGAGGATTGATACTCAAATCGTAGAGTTAGTGCCAGAACGTGGAAGAAATGAGAAGTGGTCCACCTACAGACAAATGACGAACGCAATGTTGGGATTATGAAGATATCGCTCCCCTTTCAAGAATTCTTTTCCAAACCTTTTAACACTTCATCTAAAGTATTTATTATACTTTTGTAAGAATAGCTGAAAAAATTTGCGTCGGAAACGATAATTTCTAACAAAGTATTTCTCGATATGAAACAAACAACGATCTTTAACTTTCTGATTTCTTTAATTCAATCTAGTACTTCAATTGATGGGTTAACATTCAATGTTATTACAATATGGAAAAAAATAAGTGTTATTTACATCTTAATAACTTTTTAATCTTTATTTACTCTTTATAACACATTAGCATAATTTATATTTTCAGTATGCATATCTTCGCATAATTAGCGTGACCCCATAAATAAGCTAGCCTGCTTTCAAAGGTTCAGACTGCATTCTAGAAGTTAAATTTACATTTTATAACATTTATTATACATTCATTCCATTATCTTTCAATTTTCATAACCTTAAAACTCAAAAATCAAAGGAGGAGAAATTAGATTTCAGGAAAATCCTGGTCGTTTGCCCGTTGCCTCAGAGTACCATGTCATCATCCATGCATTAAGCATAAAAGATGGCGCGCGAGTGGGAGTACCAGAGCGGCGAAGCGACTAGGTCGGTCTCGCCTCCGCATTTCGGATTCCTGTCCCTCGCGACGTGAAAGGTGCATTCCTCTCTGATAAAAAAAAGTCGCGGTCGGAGCTTCGGGAGGGGGAGACAGCGGTGATGGCGACGGCAGCAGGCGGAAGAGAGATCGTGCACAGTAGGCCTGTCACGGAAAGACGATTACCGTCAAAATAGCTACTTACGAGCATACAAGCTCGAGAAAACGAATATACAGTTCATTCCATTCCTTGTTATTGCAATGCACGAAGGAAAATAGGACAGTAATATTATTGGAAAGGTGGTTTACATGCATGATTCCTTATTTCATTCACATCCTTAATGTTTCGACAGATTTTTATGTGTATCATTACATTCGTATTGATCTTGCAAGTGCCAAATGTTGAATAAATATTACCTAGTAAAATTACATTTTTCTGCAAATATAATATCGATTGGTTGATTTGTGTACGTTTTCTTGAAAATATTTTTATCAAAAAAATGAATGCTTACAATGTTAAGATATATCATTGAAACAAAAAGAAAATTAAGTTTTGCAAGAGATAATTGAAATATTAATAGTATTTAAGTTGCAAAAGACCTACATGCGTATTTTTACGCAACCGCTTCAAATAATACGAGAGTTTGTGCTATGTTCTACTATAAATAATTTATTTCATCTCTGTTTGTATGTCATTTCAAGAGCTTCAATTGACCATGATAGAAAATAGATATGACCATGATAGAATAAAAAAATTTGAGAAGTTCGTTATTGAACGGCAACAAGATAAGATAATGAAATGTGAAATTTTTTTGAATTCTTCTCTCTGTTCAAATTTGACATGGAACCATTATCAGGCTTTGTTTTATTTATTTATATATTTATTTAATGTCAAAAATAGAAAAAATGTGTGCGACGAACTATGGGGGAAATGTACTCTGTGACGATTTCTTCAATTCTGGTATCCCTACTCCAACCCATGCACAAGTTGAATTCTGAATGCAGATGGAAACGAAATGCTTGTTATTTCGTTTAGTAATGAGAATTTGGGGAAATTTCCTTCGGAGCGAAAACATTTAGAACATTTACAGCATTACATGTTCAGAAAAGGAGTAACGTGTGAGTAGTTTATTTAAAAGAAAATGAAACATTTAAGAATTAACTTAAAATATCTTGAAGACGCAGCGAAAAATAATTTCATGGCTTACTATATTTACCTATTGTTTACATTTCTGTGTATTTATGGACATGAAAATAAAAACAAATATTATTCCTACAGTTATATTCTTATTAAGGTCCTGCTCCGACCGTTGTACATTTTTAAGTCATTGATTGATTGATTGATTGTTAGCAATTCCGGGCGCGACAACTACTAGGAATGCTAGTCGTAAGTGTAGTGTATGCATTTTTCTCGCGATGTGGCGGTGTTCTTCGGCCGCTGGAAGGCGAGATCCGGCGCCGACCTACCGTCGGCTAACGGGGTTTTCCCCATCCAGGGGAAAACTGGAACCGCCCTAGCCGGGACACGCTCTAAGCCCCCGATCGGTCTCCCGACATGTGTGGTAGTGTAGTGCATGTTAGTGTAAGTGAGTAAGTGGAGAGGATAGGACAAGGAAAAGGTAGGAAAGATCGCACGCTGCCCGTGGCCCGCTTGTTAGGGTACTGCTCCGACATTCGCCTGGTGTTTATCGGAGAAACCATGGAACTACCGATCAGATCAGCCGGCCGCTAGAATTCTCCTCCAGTCTAATTCACAGATATGGTAGATGTCCTGATTAAATGGGTAATGGCGGGAATATTCTTGGTGATGTAATAAGTCTTCCGTTCCACAATCAAATGATGAAAACGTATAAGCCTCATGCGGAATTTGAACCCACGTCCTTCATATGACAGTCATTGCTGCTAAAGACTTAGCTTCCCGCGGGCGCATTAGAACTTTAGTGAACATTTATTTAATTTTTAATGGTGGTGATAGTGCGTATTTATTCACGCACTCAAATGTCACATTATTTATTGATTGATTGATTTATTAATGCAATATATTTTATGTGTATGTATATGAGTGTACACGCGCATAGTAATTGTGTTGTTGTTACTTGTGTGAATCATTAAAGTATGTTTGACTTTGGATATGTGTAGGTAAATGATTGCTCTTTATACGTCATATATGCTTTCGTATGTGAACGTAAGCTGTTGTGTAAGGAAATATAAATATATTATTTTTCAAATTATTGTCATTATTATATCCTTATTATAGTATAATAATTATTATTCATTTTAACAGTCGATATTGTGGAGGTCCATGCACATCAATGTTACTGTTGTAGTGGTTCCTTTTTCTGTAGATTGTAAATCGGTGAGTTTATGAGAACCACCAGGCAATCAGCTAATTGTAGTAAAATATTATTATTATTATTATTATTATTATTATTATTATTATTATTATTATTATTATCGTCATCTATATTATTTCAGTAATATAGATACCTTTTGCGGCTCTCACACGCAACCAATCTTTATTAATGAGGTCTCTAAACAAAGATAATTTCACGGAAACGTGACAAATTGCATTTTGACTTTAAAAATATGAAGGATTTGTTTAAAAAATGTATCTGAATATAAATTTCAAATGCAACCCGCAACATTCGGCGTCTTTTTAAATACATATATCGTTAAATAACTCCTAAACGAAGCGTTGTAGGGCCTTAAAACTAAAAAAATGTTCCTTACTTCGGAATCTACAGGATGAGATCTTGAACATTCTATTACATTTTTGCTGGTTCGACGCTTCTCGATTCTACCCCACCTGTTCAGAGCCTGTAGAATCTGCAACTGTGTGTGAAATTGTTTGTGAAAACTCTAATTACCTGAGATTTAACTTTGAACTAATTACACGGGTGTACTTCTCTGCTCGGTAATAAGAATAGTATGTGTTGACAAGAGTGTATTGTATTGTTATCAATTACAAGGAGACATATGCAACAAGGGACGGAGAATAACAGCTCTGGAAGAAAAAGATATATTACAGGCTTAATATGGAAACGTAAAAGTAGGGATGATGGTGGGGTTTAACATGCGAGAGTTCTCGCACCGGTACATCAGTTATTGTTGTTGTTATAGTATCCTTAAAACAACCACATGGTTAAAACACCCGAACCTCTCATGAGACTCGTCCGCTTTAGCCCCGCGTTCGCCGTCTGCCGCCAGCCCTCGCGTTTTGTTTCCTCTTGGAAGCCCTTTGGGCCCAGTGCGCGGTGCGCCATTGGCTCCCTCGTCGCCCGCGCGGCCCCTGATGGAGTCACCTGCGGCGCCTCCCGGTCCCCGTCCCCGTCCCCGTCCTCCGCGCCACGCCCCCGCCCCGCCCTAGCGCCATCGCTCCGTCGCCTGCGCCCCACTCCCCGCGGCGCGTAGTCCCTCTCCGGGCCATCGGAGGCTTTGGCGGCGGCGTCTTGGCGCCCTGGCTAACCAGGAGGGGCGGTTCGGTCTCGTTTAAATCGTCTGGATCTGGAGTTTTGTTGTGCATATGTTTTTACACACTCTACAAGAGAAGATTAATCGATTTGGATTTTTTAATCGATTGCTTTGGTATCGATGACAATGTTTCTAACATTAAAACTAAAACATTTATTTGCTAATAATAGAGAGATTAAGGTTGGCAGCAGTTGGTAATGCTAGTGGCAGTTGTAACGTTATACAATTTAAATAATATTCCTTCTTGTGTTGTAAGGAGCCAGAACACGTCGAGTCGCGAACACTAGACTGAAGTTGTTTTGTTCTTATTGCTAAAAAAATGTATTGTATAGGGATGTGTAATAATGAAATGGCAGAGGATACAAGGGTAAATGTGAATCTAATGATTGATTGGTAGAAAAGGTCGAATTGAATGTATGTAGTGTGTAAAGGAAAGGTCCAACTGATAAATAAAATAGCTTTATGAGAAGCTCCACAGACAATATTACTGCTGTAGATAAAATCACCGTGTCCCAATGTTAAATAAGAGGTTTATCTTAGAATAATCCCGCTCGTCCAATCGTTTCTAATCGACCATCGAGAACCGCCTACCTACAAGGATTGCCGTATGGGGCCTCAAGTTAAGCAGGCCAACGCCATCGGCTCGGATACAGATACTGAGTCCTACTACATCTTGTGTTACCCGGACAGGCATCAGTCGGACTATGAATTCTCTCCGTCGCCAGACAGAAGCACCACAGCACAGACGTGCTACGTGTAGAGAGGTGTCGTAACTGGATCGCATGCAACCGAACGGTGTCGCATTATCTTCAGTGATGAATTCTGCGTCTGCGTTCAACACCCACGGGCGGTAATAACGTGAAAACGCGATGGCGCCAAGGGGAGAGGACAAAACCGGAATGTTGTGTTTATGACCTTTCAGCACGTGCCGTTTCGTTTCATTTCCACCGTTCTTTGCAGATGCTCCACTTTTTTGCCAGAGATACCAGATTATTGTTATTGCCACACCAGGTGGCGCGAGCTGTTGCGTGGGATTGCATTGCAAGGTGAAAATGGTTGTTTCCCATAACCATTTCATCCGATGTAATTCATGGATTTTTTTATTGTCTTTAAGTAGGAGTATGTGAAACAGAACTCTAGAAAATGTAGCGTAAATATATGTATTATCACTCGCACCAAAAGCTCTAGGTCTTAAAAACGATTTAAGGGTATTCTTTAATGATATCGGCACCATTTCAAAAGAATTGTATATAAAATATCTTATAGAATTGATATGTTTTATTCGACTACTGAGTTACAGCAATGGTATTTCTTTTTTATTGTTTCGTATATTAGAGATCTGTAGGATATAAAAAACATGAAGGCTCCTCTTTTCTTGATAGTTGATTAAACCTGAAATGTTTACTATTTTATTACTCATTAAGAATTATTATTATTATTATTATTATTATTATTATTATTATTATTATTATTATTATTATTATTATTATTATTATTATTATTAGCTGAACCTGCTGGAAACTATGCACACAGTTAATCATTGTTTAAAAAAAGTATAACATGTTAAGCTTTATTAATTAATAAAGATAAGTTTGAAAATAAAGATGAGATCAAATAGCACCGAAAATAAAATATTTCCTATAATTTTATAGTGAATATTATTTATTTCTTATTCTTTCAATTTAATTTGCTACAGAATGAGGAAGCAGAGACGAATTAAATCGCCACAAAGTAATAAAAGGTCCAAAAAGTCTCATTTTATAGAATGTATCTTAAGAAACAACTCAGAGCTTTCCACTTCCCCCCGCATGTTTCACTGCATGTTCCCTGCGTGTCCACCCCCCTCCGGGTTTCCGGGTCTTTTCGCACAAGTTGCCTCTCACGTACTCGATCAAATATTTCCCCCTGCAAGTTCCCCGAATGTTCCCCCCACATCTTCCCCAAGTGTTTTATCACATATTTCCCCATGTTCTTCATAAGTTTCCCCGCACGTTCACCATACGACATCCATATTTCTCGCATATGTCCCCCAAGTACTCCTTCTTATATCTTACTTCCTTTTTCGTTTTCCTCCGCATCTGCAGTGGTTTCACCGACGAATGAAAAGGCAAATTTTGAATAGTTAAATTCTCTAATAGATAATATAAAAATGTAATAGACAGGCCAAAACTATTTTTCGCGAAAGTCGCAAGCCCAAAAATTGAGGAAAGCCTCCAAAAGTGTAAGTGTTGAAAAAGTTGTCATTGTTTAGATTACGGCATATAAACTTCACACATGACACTTTAAGATTTAAGGATCTAGGACTCATCGTTTCAGAGTTTTGCACTATATTAAAGGGAGTTGCTGCGTGGCGTGTGTTGCGGCTTGCTTGCTTGATTGATTAATGATCCCGAACACGTCAATTGCAAAGGTCATTAGACCAGTGTAACACATTTTCATCGCGGGAGGTGTCAGTGTTCATCCCCCGCTGACTGACGGCATACCATGCCCACCTACGTCTGCTTGCTGAGATTTTCCCCAACCAGAAATCTCCCACCAGCGCGGGGCACCGCCGGAAGCAGGACAAGCTCTAAGCTCTCAACGTGTGGTAGTGTAATGCATGTGTGTGTGTGTAAGGGTTGAGGATAGGACAAGGAAGAGGAAGGAAAGATTGCCCGCGGTCCGTCTGTTAGAGTATTGCTCAGGCATTCGATTGGTGTTTTTCGAAGAAACTATGGATAACTACCCATCAGAGCAGGTAGCTTGTGGAATTCTTCACCAAACAGCGGATATATTCGACGTAGTTACTAGCTAGTCTCAAAAATCCTGCCAACGTAGGAACTCGAACCCTTGGACCTCCCGGTCAGAGGCACTGCAGTGACATCAGTTGATGTTCTGAGCCGTTTTTGCCGGTTTGGGGGCCCATTTACGCCAACTTTACTCCCTCTACAATAATATAATAAATACGTTCTCCTATACGTACGTAAATACAGAGTAATATATATTACATAACTTTCGTTCTACTGATATATATATATATATATATATATATATATATATATATATATATATATATATATATATATATATGCTGCGGGAAATGTATTTCGAGACTTCAATGGAAATACATGTTTTTGAGCTTCGGCGTCCCTGACACTGAAAATGTTCAATTGTTTTTTAAACGTCCGTCCGTCTCTGAAAAATACTAGCGCCAAAATTATTGTGAGTATTTTTGTCGAAATGAATGTTCTCAAACGATATCCCCGCACTTGAAGCCCTGCTGTTTTTAATAAATTGCGGAATTTCTGAAGATACTTCACAAAACGTTCTTGGAACATTTTCACAATTTTTGAAAATTGTTTCAGTTTTTCTTTAAATTTCTTGCAATAATAGAGTAAAATTCTCTTATAAAGATTTCGTAGGTTTTATTTTCACTATTTACACTGAATTTTTGAAAATTGAATACAACTACATTATTGGAGATGGACATTTCCTACGTCAAATAATAATTGTTGTTTACATTAATTTCTTTACCTACTGAGATTGTATACATTTTTTAAACATATTCGTGGTTTTGGCGGGATTTTGAGTGATATATGGCCGATGAGATTTTGTTAAAAACGGATCCATTTTTTCTTTAAACTTTTTGTTTAATGCACTGAATGACATACTTGTAAATGCCATTTTGATGAATTCTTGTTATTTTTAAAAAATTATACTAATATTTTCTTTAAATCTCTTACATCGATAATATTTACATTACGTGTTTTATAGACAATTGCTTTTGTGAGTACAAGTGCTTCATATGATTTCTTAAGAATTTTCTCGAATTTAAGTTTTTTGTAAAAAGAGTTTTTTATAGTAACAAAAATTCCCTTCATTCACAATCACTTCCACCCAATCGTTCAACTAACATGTTTCTTCCCCCTTATATACCAGTCTCCCCTTTAATATTCAGATTTCCTTTTCCTGCGTCACCTTCGCGCATATCTCCCTCGCACCGCGCTCGTTCATATGAAGACACTACCTACTGCCCGCCACATCGCGCCGATCCGCGTCGCGCTGCCTCTTGGCCCATTTCATATTCCTACGCGCTCCCTCCCTGTGGGACGTCTTGCGTCTTCGCCACAGGCTTCGCGCGTCCACTCTCGCCGCGCCACGCCCACCATCCACCCCGGAACATCTCCCGGCACAGGTGGAGCTCCACAGAATGGCCTTTGGCTCCATTAGAGCGGCTTCGCTTTTGAGTCACACTTTTTGACGAAGTACGCTGTGACTCTTTCACTCATGTCTGGCCGTGCCATAAGTAACCAATTCTAAACAAGAAAATATTAAAATTAAACCAATTCCAGTTTCTATCGCCATGTGATTATCACTTTGTTTTCCCTTTTGCACTCCGCTGTAATCACTTTGTTTACCTTTTTTAAGATAAAGATAGCAATTGTTTTAGATCAACAATAGCTCGAGAGCATCAATATAATATTAAAATGTGTCGTTTTGGTAATGTTTAAATCTCTGAAATATATTCTATTATTAAAGATTCAGTTCCGAAAAATAGCGAAAGAAAAAGTGCGTGGAAGCAATTTCATGAATTTTGTGAAGAAAGAAAATACAAATGGATAGCACAAACCACAAATGAAGAAATTAAACATATTTTTGGCAATTAATATGCGAAGATGATGAAGAGTACAAAGAATATGCTATCAAAATTATGTGGAACGTTACAATCAAAATTATTGAGACAAATACTTTAATGAGTACACACACGGGTGTTCAGTCCATTTGAAATTGACGAATCCCGCTGCTAATTCAGCTTGTACGTCTTCCATTTCAAATACTTCCACGGAATACCAAGGCATTGAAAATTAAACTTCCTACGACTTTAATAATTGTGTTTTTAATAAATGTACTTGTAAATAGCTTTGTTCTAATTGCTTTTTATTTCCATAACATTATTTCCATTTTATTTCCATTATGTTTTATTCCCATAACATCGAAAATATTTGAAATCATTTTCTACATTAAACTGTCATTCATATTTTACTTGGTTATTAGTTATTTCAGGAGACAGTGAAACATTTGCGAGAGCAATTTTGAAAAATATTCCTCTTTTCCGTAATTCCTTTGATTTTGATTGTCCGCTCGAATCATGTAACGCAATGTATTCGTAAAATAGTCACACTAAATATCACTCGAAGTGTTGTGATATTACTTATGATAAAATAGTTTTCAATAAACAAGTACTGGAATCCTGGTGAGCCATTTCAGCTTTTGTTTGTGTAGTGAAGTATAAGAAAGACGAAAATGGACAACCATCCTCACAACTCAAAAATTTATTATATTGCGTTGTTTGGGAATAATTTGCAGGTCAGTCTGCTTCTTGTACTTGCATGAAATCTGACCCGTTTTTCAGGTTTAAATAATCCTCATTTCTCTTCTCCTCCTCCTTCCAGAAAGGGGATTTTAGGGAAGATGAAATACCCCATTCCATCTTCCCATCGCCTCGAGACTATCCGGGGTGTGACCTGACGCCTTGTGTCCAAGTAGTAACCTCCAGAGTGAAACTTTGTGTAGTGGGAATTTGGAAAGATTTTAAAATGAAACCCATTAAACTTTGGATTAAATTAGCAGGTGAACAGTCTGACACACTTATACATAGATGTTTTCGAGTGCAGTTACAGGGAAGCAACCAACGCCACTGGTCGTATAAAATTAAACTGCTACTGGAACGTGCAGGTCTGGGAGACGTTTCTCCGGAGATGGTGGGAGATAGAGGAACACGTGAGATAGAACGGCTAATTTCGGGTAGACTTGCGGATATTAAAAGGCAAGAGATCCTGGCAGCAACGGCCGAAAAACGTTCGCTAGTTGCGCAAATTCACGCGAGTCCGTTATGGGGTTGCGAACGTTACGTAAACACACTGCGAAAGGACGCAAGAGGGGATACGCTTGGTTCAGGGTCGGGGGGTGGATGCAACGTAGATTAAAGGACTCTAATGGTAATGGCATCTGTGTGCTTTGCGGTGATAGGGAAGACTGGATCCACATCCTTTTAATTTGCAATGCGACCGAAACTTGGAGAGGAAAATGGATGGGAATGGGAAATTACTACTTCCAACATAGGAACGTAACGCTCGCCCAAAACATTCTAGGTGATAAAAGATCTAACTTCATGAAAGAATTAGGAACATTTCTAGGAAAGGTTCGGACCATTAGAGAAACTGAAATTAGGGAGTGGGAAAACAGCACTGGTTAGTACGAGCAGAGCCAAGACTGGAGAGAAATAAATAATAAATCAATAAACTAACAATAATTAAGTTAGCCAGTAAGTTATGTTAGGTTAGTAAACAGTACAAAAAAAGAAAAAAAGTTATAAGTTGTAGTCAATTGTTAAGTATAAGTATATAAATAAGTCAATAAAAATAAATAAATTAACTTAAAATAAGTTAAATAAATTAAAATTAAATTAATTAAAATAAGTTAAATAAATTAAAATTAAATTAAAATAAAATAAAAGGAAACGGTTAAAATAAAACACATTAGGAGGCGAAGGGAAGTAGGAATCGGAAATGTTAGGGCAGAGGCGTAGGTGCGGACGATTTTCTGTGGTGCTGTTTGTTTTCAGGTGCGGAGGAGGCCAAACACTGGAAGGAGAATGCCTGACGCCCGCGCCAAATAAATAAATGGTTTAAAAACCGGATAGATTAGCATGTACTCGGCTTCTGACGGCAGGTTTTTCCCCCTTCAGGGGTTTTTTCCTCAGCCGTACCTTATGGTCTCTTTTCCGCGACTTTGATGCGAAGGAGAGACCATTTGGGGTGAATACCAGAATTCGAAAGGTTAGAACGCGGTAGAATGTAGGTATTGTAATGGCTTAAAGGCCTTCGGCCTAGCCACATTGCATCAAGTTTTCTAATTTGTCTGTAATAATTACCTATTAAATAAAAATAAATAAATAACTTTCCGCCAATTCTTTTCTTTAACAAGGGAAGCAAATTTTGAAGTGTGTAAATATTACCAGATTAGATTTTATATAAGTTATACTGGACTGAATAGCAATAGTCAATATATCATTTACTTCATAGTCCTGAAATTGTAATTCGAAACATTGTATCATCGCCATTTATTTTCTCTCTCTCGATAGCCTCAAAAGGCAGCATTCAGGATTTAAAGAAAATGAAAACAGCTGAAAGAATTATGGCGTTTTCAATAATACTAATAATGGTTTGGGGTAGATACCACACAATACCACACAGTTCAAACTCTTTTCACAACTGGATATAAAATGGCGGAATCGGTGGCGCAAAGGAATTCGCTACTCTCTTTATCTAGGGACTCTACTGTTTAGTAAAGAGCAGCGGACTTAAGTGTGAGTTATTCAAAGGAATAAGAGCAAAAGAAAATGCGTTGCTCTGCAAATAGTATATTTCCTCATATTTTCAATTTGCATGCAGCTTCTCTGGGATCTCTGAGCAAGTATTATTGCTTACCACATCCCTGGCTGAACCGCGTGTTCTTCGTCATTTCCATATTCCACATACCTGCCGCTCTGCTCCAATACCTTTCCACTGCACAGCCATTGCAACCCCATCATCTCACATATGCACCATCTCGCTTTCACCTCTGTACCAATCTTAAGTCGCCGATACTCCACCTATGCACTCCTCCGTAGGCGAGAGCGGTGGCTACTCTATATTTCCTTTTTGCGAAAAAAGTCGCTATTCCTTCCCGAGATCTTCCCTCGCTTTCAAGATTCACGGCCGCCATAATACTTACTCACCACGTCTTTTTCTGAGACGCTGCAGCTCAATTCGTTTCAACGTCCGATCTCCATGTACTTATACCACTTGACGGGGTTTGCTAATATCATTGGGGTTCGACAGGGTGAGATTAATGTGTTATGGGGACCAAACTACAGAATGTATAAGGATAAATGTTACAAACTTTTAGCCCTTGTATAGGGGTAGAAAATGATCACTTTTTGTAACGAACATGTAGTGAGAATCTTTGTTATACGACGACTTACAAATGTGACATTTTCCCCTGATTTTTAGGCAACTTTTAATACACATACGTTTGACAGGTCACGTTCTGATGCAGTCAAGGAGATTTCATATACCTGCCGAACATCTCTTCAGAAAGAATTGCCTAAAAAACAGAATAAAATTCACGTGAGTAAATGATATGGATTTTCCTTTACTTGGAATTTCTCACTATAGGCTCATTGATAAAAATAGATCATTTTCAACCCCTCTACGTACCCTTGTAACCCGTATTCTTTGACACTTGTATGGGCCATCCTGATAATATTCGAATATTCAATTTATATGTATTCATATAAACTACAGCAACTGCAGGTTTAAAAATTATTGTTATTAAAGTATTTACTTCATCCCTTTGTATTTTCGTACACACGGAGTTATCCATGCTTTGGAAGAAAATGGAGGCCTTCTCTATTTTGTTTTTTCTGTATTCACTACATTTGATATAATAATTAACTATAAAATATTTATATAATAAACTAATATAAAATAATAATTAAAATATATTCGAAGCCTCAATTTAGCAAGGACCTGAAACACGCGCCTGCTTAATATGAATCCACCCTTGAGGACAATATATCCCTCAGACCTGAGGATCCCCCGAGTGTCAATATATCTCCCGAAAGAGGATGAATCCATGGCCGTTGTTTTAAGGTAATTATCCGGCATTCTCTTACTACTGATCATAAGAAACGACTGAAACTACCCATCTCCATCTCCATCGTTATGTAGAAATCGTATCCCAGTACAGCAACGTCCGAAACGATTACATTGTTGATGTTTAAAATTCCCTTCATCCCGATCTTGAATTACGAGGCATTAGTTGCAACCTCACATTTCCGGTATAAACGTAGTCCAATTAATATTTTTTTCGAATTAAATGTTTGAGAGAAAAAATATGAGTCATGCTTTCTACTTGAAGCGTCATACGTCGCATGGGGGTAGTACGGTGCCGCGGCTGGGCGGGGCCGGGTGGGCAGGGCAGGGCGTGGCGGGACGAGGCGGGGCAGCACTGACTCCCGCGCGGGGCGCCGGCGGACGCGCGGGCGAATGGGCGAGGCGACGCCCTCCGACGAGGGGAGAGGACACGGATCAGAGGACGCAAGGAAACAAACCGCTCGTGATTCTGTTCTACCCCTTCATCCGCGTCCTATTGATCAGAGGAATCCACGGAAATGGTCGATCCCAGAAACAGGCCTCCAATTATCCTTGGAGTCCAATCAAATTGTAGGAAAGAAGGGAAAGTTGTGGTTGATTGGTGGGTTAGTGATTCCGGTCACGTCAACTGCTAAAATCGTTATTCCCGTAAGTGTAGTGTGCATTTTTCCTCTGGAGGTGGCGGTGATATTCACCCGCTAGATGGCGAGATCCGCCTCCGACCTACCGTCAGCTAGCGGGGTTTTCCCCAGCCAGGTATGTCCCTCAGCGGGCACCGTCCCAGCATAAACAAGCTCCAAGTTCCCGACCTGTCTCCCGGCAGGTGTGGTAGTGTAGTGAATGTTAGGGTAGGTGTGTGTGTAAGGGGCGAGGATAGGACACGGAAGATAAAGGAAAGATCGCGCGCGGTCCGTGACCCGTTCGTTAGAGTACTGCTCCGGCATTCGCCTGAGGAATGTTTTGGTATTGTTTTGATATTTGGTTCCTAAATGTTTTTGGGTTCTCTGAAGAAATGTGAGGTTTCCTAATGGGGTCGGGGTTTCTCCTGCAAACACCTTTTTTAACATAAAATGAGTAAGAATTCCGATCTTGTTCAAATTGCTCCGAAATAACTAAAACAATCAATGTTTCGTAAGTAATGCATTTATATTTAAAAATGAACATAAAATTTCCTACATTTAATGTCCTAAAGATTTTTCTCCAATTAACAATTAAGTCGCAAGAGCGCCAAAAAATTTGGTCCAGAAAGTAGAAAGTAATGGGAATTATTCTACATTATATGAATATAACTTAAATACTATACAGTTTTCGTAAATGTTGACTACGTATAAAATGAAGGAGGAAAAATTGGCTGCAAATTAAGTATTCGATGTATTTTATAAGGTCAATAGATTTTTTGCTTGAGTGCAAAATATGCTCTTCGGTGAGAAATCCAACACTTAACTCTATGGAAGACGAATTGCATTGTTACACGCCACAAGTTCAAAAGCGAAATATTGAGAGAAAATTGTATACTATAATTTCAATGCGCTCTCACGGCGAATCTGTTGAAAAAAATTTAAACACATAAAATATAGATAAATTTAATATCTATCATTTCAAATCAGGTTAAAAGTTACTACAAACATGGATAAATTTTTCGTTTTCAGATAAAGTGAAATAATTCTCATTGATAAAAGGTTGTTTTTTTTTCTTATAACAGCAAATTTCGTGCTACTTACGTGACAAAACTGTTGGTTGGAGAAGAAAGCTTAAAAACAGTAAAGGTAGGTAATTTTATCTTCATTTCATTGAGGGTGATCACTAACAAAAAATGGATGTATTTTAAGTTTTCAAAAATCGTATTTCCAGAAAAAGTTGTTGGCGATCTCGATGTTCCTGTTTAGAGAATCCCAAAAATGTATAGAAACTAAATATTAAAACTACACCAAAACCTTCCGCTTGTTTGCCATTTTGAGCATTATTTGACTGGACGGATATGGGCGAGGGCATTGCGAGAGCCAGCTACTTAACTGGTGTCAAAAAGTCCAGGAATCTTATGATCCTTATGAATCTTATGAACAGTCTTAGTTTACGAGGATGCAGTTGTCGTCTGGAAACTACATATACGAACCATCCGGTATAATCGCCACATACACACAATCATTAGCTCATGTATGATGGGAGTAGGAGTAGATTTATGTAAAAGTTATTTTAGCAATAGGTTTATGTAGCATGTGCTCTAGAGACTGATTCCCAAAAGTAATGGTCTTTACTCCTGAACGTAAAACTAAACATAGTGTATGAAGAATCTTTACTGTAGATTTAATTGTAATGTTAATGTAAAAAATTGTCAAACAATTATTTCCACACGATTTAATTGGACCACATTATGCAGAAAGAAACCAAGCCACGAAGAAACCGAACGGAGAAAAACGGACTTAAAGTTAATTTCTAATACAAAAGTCACAATTAAATATATTTATGTACTGATTATTTCATCTATCAGCATATTAAATGGCATGTATTTCATGCAAAAATATTTTTAGTACTGAAATATTACACATTTTTGTGAGTTGGTTCCTTTATGCAGAATGTTAGACTATCAAAATGAATTCTACTGTACTGAATCAAGCAATATTTTGTACATGTCAATGACAACAGTTTATTCTTAGGTCTCAGTACGTATTATTTATCTACATAGACGACTCTTATTACCTTGTCAACACATCAATTATTCAATTGACAAATCTCGTACCCCAAAAAAACCACCGACATAGCATTCGCTTTCCTAGCAAAGCAGTGTTGAAGCCTCGAGCATCTCCTAGAATTAAATCCTTGGTATATTTTTTCCCGAATTTTTGGGGCTGTAAATGGCTTTTTATTGACGCACAATGGTGACTAAGTACTCTCAAACAGATTTGAAGATAGTCGACCATTTATTAGTTTTTTGATGTTAATTTTAGAACACTCCCGTCAAATAAAAATCCCCTCCTAATGGGAATGGAGTATTGTTTCTCTTTTTCTAGCAATATTTGCGTGCCTGTAGAAAGGTCATTTTCTCGTTACTTTTTAACATTTCTGTTCGTTATTATTTATTCCAAGTCACTTGTAAACCTTACTATTTTTAATTTTCTTCCTAGACGTTTGGAATAACACAATCTTGAAAAACAAAACACATTTCACATAAACAAATGACTATTTATTCCAAGAATGGTTTGCATTACTAATTCAGAGAGTAGATTTACTTTTCTTCCGAAAGGAATCTCGCTATCTGAATCGTTTCTGCAGAAAGAGAATTGTGGCATGTTCATTCAGTTTTTCGTAATCAGTTCGTAGATGGCAAAAGCATGCGAGAGGATGGATGAATCATTTCTGCAGGTCATTGAGTGATACTTAAGGAACAAAAATATAGCATTAACTCTTTTTTTTTTTTTTTTTTTTTTGCAAATTTTAGAGTTGATTCCCTCCTGCAGAATGTGGGAGAATTCACCCGTCTAAATTAAATCAAGACTCCACGCAAACGAAGTTTTCGTTACAATTGTTAACAAAAGTAATCGATTTTTAATCTTCCATCATGGTTTGATGCAACAGCAGGCAAATGTATGCAACTCCACACATTGCACGTAGCAATGCGGACGTCCAACCTGAAAGCAGCTCTTCAAACAACATTGCTACTTATCCGTAAAGGAAGGCTTCTCGGAATAGTGCAGCATAAAGCGGGAGGTGGCATTACACTAAGTGAAAATGCGTTTAAAGATTTCTCGGCGAAGCCGCCTTCTCCGCCAACGCATCACTTTGCGGACTACTCGATCTGATGCTCTTCGCCGCCGCCCCCGCCGCCCCCGCCGCCCCCGCCGCCCCCGCCGCCCCCGCCGCCCCCGCCGCCCCCGCCGCCCCCGCCGCCCCCGCCGCCCCCGCCGCCCCACCGCCCCCGCCGCCCCCGCCGCCCCCGCCGCCCCCGCCGCCCCCGCCGCCCCCGCCGCCCCCGCCGCCCCCGCCGCCCCCGCCGCCCCCGCCGCCCCCGCAATATGTGGTGAAGAAAATCCCGAAGGCGACTGCTGGAAATCCTTTTGAATGTAGCGTCGCGTCGCCAGAAGGATGAGCGATTCTGTGGGGGTATGTGAGAGACGTTTGGTCTAAGCAACACCTTTTGAAAGACGTTACTGATGGCCTATTTTTGTTGAGTTATTAGTATAAATTCTTGTTGACGGACTGGGTGAGTATGGAAGGGAGAAAAGTAATTATACAATTAGAAATTAGGGGTTTCTTACAAGAATCAAGTCGAAAAAATTTTAAGATATTCCACAATGTTATTTCCTATAACTGGTGCTAACTGCTAGGATATTTCCGAAAAGTTCAAAATATATTGAAAGATATATGGCGGGAAAAAATCATAAATTCATAATTCTACACGTCATTGCTAAAACGATTTTGAATCATCCTCAAATATCTCTAATTTGGTCTAGTTTGTTTCTTCTAAGAAACCCTTCAATTAAACTAGTGGTCTCCATCAGCAAAAATATTGCTGAACAAAACCTCACAAAATGATTTTCAATAATGTAGCACGCACACTGCTCAAGAACAACAAATAAAGTACTCTCGTGTAACACTGAAACAAAATAAATATTTTGACAAAAACAGTCTTCCCGAATACTGCAATAACATAGTATAGTATTTATACAATTCCACAGCGCTTTACTTTCCAAGAATACCAAAAAGTTGCTGTTCCATAACGAAACGTGTGAACAGCAAATTTGTTAACGGCAGGTAACCTCTTTCTTGAAGTATTGCTGCCGCATGACGTCAGCTGTGTCGGAACCAGTGGCGTAGCCTAGCGGGAATTCAGTCGCTACAAGCGGTAGAAGAGTAGGCGAAATAACACAATCAAATATTTTCGTTTTTCAAACAAAATTGAAACTATTTCATTAATTGTTTTTTTTTTTCGTGTTCCTGGTTGTCTGATACACAATAGACTCTATTACATGGTTGTAAACTGTATGGTTGTCTTTCAATTTGTGCGAGCATTGTAAACTAATAATTAAGATTGATAATTAAGGCTTCACTCTTTATAGCATTATTGCACAAGAACGTCTAGTCAGGGAAAATACGAAGTCGTATTCGAAGTTGCTGACGTCAGATAGTTACTACAATTTAATTGGTGTAAATCATCCGTTGGCATTGTCGACTGCTGAAAACGTTTTCCTCGACATGCTTCCTGCGTGTCTCGAAATTATAGGTATGCTCCTTAAATATTTCGCTAATTCGTTGGCCTGAAATGTAGTTCACATTTGTTGAATTGATTGAGAAACAATTGGAAGAGACATTTTTATTTTATATTGAAATATGCATTATAATGTAGCTGAAAGTTGATCAGAAAAATAATTGATCTGGCTGGTGGCACTGGTTGACGTTTACTGCGTACCTATCAATTGCTAGCGATAAAAATTTATATTGAGGACCAACCATGGTGGAAAGAAAAGGGCGTGCTGTTGCGCATCGTATCCGACTTGAGCCAATGTCCTTCAGGCTCATACAAATGTCCGAGAACAAGTCAACCCAGTCCGTCAACAAGAGTTCATACAAAGAACTCAACAAAATTAGGCCATCAGTAACGTCTTTCAAAATGCGTTGCTTAGACCAAACGTCTCTCACATGCCCCCACAGAACCGCTCATGCTTCAGACAAATCATTAAAGCAGATATATAAAGCATTTCTTTAAAATATTGCATCTTGTACACCGTCATCGACTTATTTTTTTGTCAGTCGCCGTTGAAAATTGTCATTTAATGCCACATTCCAAAATGTTACTCAACACTTCTGCTCACCATGCAAGATGCCGATCAGCGTCTGGTCTGGCTTTTCAAGTGCCCGTGCTGTGTTGTCACGTGGTTCGTGACGCTAACTGGTACTGCGCAGAACGAGCAACAATCGGTGTGCCGGACTACCTCATCCATCTCATTCCACCATGGGACCAACACGAAGAATCGGCTCGTTTATAGTTTAGTTTTCTGACGCATCATTATTGTTACCACACATTAGTTCTCAAATGATCGTTCCCATGCTAGAGGAGGAATTATCAATTGGAATTATAACGATACGTAACACATTACACCTGACGTAAACAAGTATAATCTGTTCTTGGAAGAGGCCAAGTCAATTATTTTTCCAGTCGACTAATAAGTCCCTGGCAGGGGCAGCTGGAGGCGGACAGTCGCGTGCGGCACCGCCCCATGCAAGTGATGAGTGATGACGCGCGGTACGCCCCTTGGGCGCGGCGCTCACCTCGCTGCAGGCGCCGCCCACCTACACGCTATTTTTGAAAAATCATACTACATGACATTATTCAAGATCTGTCTTTGAAAAAAATATTTCAGTAAGGATTGATTGATTGATTAATTGTTAGTTTTATTGATTGATTGATTTTTCGTGTTTCCGGGCGCGTCAACTGCTTTGGTCGTTAGTCCCGTTAGTGTAGTGCATGCTTTTTCTCGGTAGATGGCGGTGATCTTCTCCTGCTGGATGGTGAGATCCGGCGCCGACCTACCGTCGGCTAGTGGGGTTTCCCCCTAACCAGGACTCTTCCACCAGCGGGGCACCGCCCCAGCCGGGACAAGCTCTAAGCTCCCGACCGGTCTCCCGGAATATGTGGTAGTGTAGTGCATGTTAGTGTAAGTGTGTGTGTAAGGGGGAGAGGAGAGGATTGAACAAGGAAGAGGAAGGACAGATCGCGCGCGGTCCGTGGCCTGTTTGTTAGGGTACTGCTCCGCCATTCGCCTGGTGTTGATCGGAGAAACCACGGAAAACTACCAATCCGAGCAGCCGGCCGCTAGAATTCCCCTCCATCCTCCAGACAGCGACTGAATTCGACCTAGCTGAGAAGCTAGTGTCGAAAATCCTGCCGCCGACAGGACTCGAACCTAGGACCTCCCGGTAAAAGGCGCTGCAATGATATCAGTTGATACACTGAGCTACCGCTCCCAGTTTAATTGTTAGTGATTCCGGGCACGTCAACTACTATGGTCATTGGTACCGTAAGTGAAGTGCGTCTTTTTGCTAGGTAGGTGGTGGTGGTCTTCCCCCGCTGGATGGCCAGATCCGGCTGACCTACCATCGGCTAACGGGATTTCCCCAACCAGGTATCTCCCACCAGCGGGGCACCGCCCCAGCCGGGACAAGTTCTAAGTCCCCGACAGGTCTCCCTGCGTGTGTGGTAGTGTAGTGCATGTTAGTGTAAGTGTGTGTGTAAGGGGGAGTATAGTACAAGGAGAAGGAAGGAAAGATCACGCGTTGTCCGTGGCCCGTTTGTTAGGGTACTGCTCCGGCATTTGCCTGGTATCGGAGATTGGAGAAACCACGGAAAACTACCGATCAGAGCAGCCGGCCGCTAGAATTCTCCTCCCGACGAATGAATTCGACCTAGCTCACAAGCTAGTGTCGACTATCCTGCTGCGTCGGGACTCGAACCTAGGACCTCCCGGTCAGAGGGGCTGCAGTGACATCAGTTGATGCACTGAGCCATCACTCTCGGTTTCACTAAAACAAAATGTCTATGTTCATTTTGTAGTTGTAGTAAGATGTCGAAAAAAATTATCTTTTGCAATTTTCGAAAAATAAGCGATTTCAACGAATATGAGACGTGCACTACTATTTTAAGCATTCGTTTCACAATCCTAGGGCAAAGGTTATTCAAACAATATGAAACCATTTATGAGAAAATATAGAAAATACATTTGAGACTGCATGTAAAATATCCCCCAAAATCAAAATAACCTTTTTGACCTCGCAAGGCTTTGAGTTCCTTTAAATACATCAGGGAATATCAATTTCGGGAAAAAATCGTCTAAACTATTTAGGCGCTAGCGTTGACCACAGACAGACATGTTTTGTCGTTAATCGGTTTTTAGGTATCAAAGACCCACAAAACATGAATTTTGACTACATACCGTGTTAGAATGTGTAATTTACTATCTATAGGAACAAGATTTATCCACTTTTTCCACACCAGAGCACGGCAATAACAGTTTTTTCTGTCCAAAATTTGCCATTTTTCGGCGCATCATTTCAATACTTGTGAAATAAGGCGAGAAAGTAAAAAGTAATCCGCTCACTCCTCTTGCATGTCGCGAAATGTGTCGAAAAAACCTTCGCAGATTTCACCAAAATCTTCATGGCAAGTAATATCATTACCCAAATTTAAATCAGTCGGGGAAATCTTACTTGTTCCCCACTTTTAAGTGGACTGCTTATTGAAAAACAAAAGAAGGACAAGGTTCCACGAGCAACACACCGTCAATTGTAAATTTTTATTATTGAAAAACAAAAGGAGGATAAGCTTGATCTTAATATCTCAAGGAAATATAAGTGATATGAAACTTATTCAATATATTCCTACAACATGGCATCTACATTGAAGTAAACTGCCTTGCAAAATCTTCAACCGTTCAACTTCTTCCCCCAACGGTTCACGCGCAAAGCACCGTTCTGTCGGGGGCGAGTGGTGTCGCTCCGCGCGTGCGTGAGCCCTCGGCGAGTGCGTGCGCGTGCCGGAGCCGCCGGGCGGTCCTCGGGCGCCCTTCAGTGGAGAGCGGGCGGAGGGCACTCGGCGACCTCGCCCTCGGCGCGAGTGGCAAGCGGAGCGCGCCCCACGCGAGCGGCCACGCGGCCGCTGATCCTTCTATGATGGCGGCGTGGACGTGCAGCCCCAGCCCGCTCGAGGGGCGGGGCAGTGTTTCCCAATGGGATCGGGAGCGGTGGCTCAGTGATGACACTGCAGCGCCTCTGATCGGGAGGTCCTGGTTTCGAGTCCCGACGGCGGCAGGATTTTCGACACTGGCTTGTCAGCTAGGTCGAATTCAGTCGCTGTCTGGAGGAGACTTCTCGCGGCCGGCTGCTCTGATCGGTAGTTTTCCGTGGTTTCTCCGATCAATACCAGGTCCATGCCGGAGCAGTATCCTAACAAACTAGCCACCGACCGCGCGCGATCTTTCCTTCCTCTTCCTTGTCATATTCTCACCACTTACACACATTCACAAGCACTACACCACCACAAATACCGGAAGACCAGCCGTAGACTTAGAGCTTGTCATGGCTGGGTTGGGAGATACCTGTTTGGGGAAAACCTCGTTAGCCGACGGTGGGTCGGCGCCGGATCTGTACATCCAGCGGGGGAAGACCACCGCCACCTCCCAAGCAAAAACGTCGATAGCCGAATATGCACCGACAAATGATCAATGAAATTAAGATCCTATTGATTACATAATTTTTTTTCCTTTGTACTATACACCACACCTACTGCAGCTCCACCTGCTTATGTTCAAATAAGATTAAATATAAAATAAAGAATATCAATATAAAATTTCTGTTTAATCCTATAGTTTCGTATGTTATAGTTTTGTCTGTTTAGTCCTATCTGTTTAGTTCTATAAGTCGCCCTGTTTTGTCGATGAAAGTGCATACCGCCGATTTGAATGATAAAGATTTCGTGTTCCACAATAGTCCTAAATGCTTGTCCATTCTTCCATTTATATTTCATGTTTTTATATTAGACTCTATTCAATTCTACGGCTTGCAATCACGATTAAGGAGACTGCTCTACAATGCGTCCTTTCCTCTTCAATACCCTTGTGATGTGCAAACCCCTCGGTTGATCATTATATTTTATAAATATACGAAAATAACGAAAAGGAAATGGTGTCGAATATTTTTAAGAAAACAGATAATGAATGGTATAAAATTACAATAAATTGCATACATTGGGGTAAATGATAAAATACTTGATTTCTTAAATCTGGTTGTCATTATTAGAATTCCTGTATAAAGTATTAATATGTATTAAAAACGCGTAAATATAAATTAACAAGTGTCAACAATCCTCTCCATGAAGGCCAGTACTCACAGAGGATTTCTCATTCTTATTCTAAAATTGAAGAACAAATTAATCAAATCTGCGGAGTTTAAATACCGTTTCAAATTATTGACAGCAATTATGAAATGGTTACTTTTTTAAAATAATAAAAAAAAGATACATTAAAATTGGAAAAGAAATGGAAATGCGTTTTGTGTTTGAATCATACAATTATTATTTCTGATAAACTTAAATATAATTATAATAAAAAGAAAATAAATCCACTGCGTAACCAAGTTGATTGGAATGCGTACTTTACTCTCTAATATATCCGATAAAAAAGTTTATTTCTTCTCTGAAATAGCACACCATGAAAGATTCGAGTTATCTTCGTTTACTCAATTGCTTTCTACACACAATCAATATTCGAGATCTGATTGCCTTGTATTTGAAAGGTTTGTTGGCAAAGGAAATTATGCCGTATTGGGTAAGCAAACGAGTTCGGATAAAAATATCAAACCTGAGAGCAACGTAACGTAACTCAATTGTTTGAGGATTGATACTCAAATCGTAGAGTTAGTGCCAGAACGTGGAAGAAATGAGAAGTGGTCCACCTACAGACAAATGACGAACGCAATGTTGGGATTATGAAGATATCGCTCCCCTTTCAAGAATTCTTTTCCAAACCTTTTAACACTTCATCTAAAGTATTTATTATACTTTTGTAAGAATAGCTGAAAAAATTTGCGTCGGAAACGATAATTTCTAACAAAGTATTTCTCGATATGAAACAAACAACGATCTTTAACTTTCTGATTTCTTTAATTCAATCTAGTACTTCAATTGATGGGTTAACATTCAATGTTATTACAATATGGAAAAAAATAAGTGTTATTTACATCTTAATAACTTTTTAATCTTTATTTACTCTTTATAACACATTAGCATAATTTATATTTTCAGTATGCATATCTTCGCATAATTAGCGTGACCCCATAAATAAGCTAGCCTGCTTTCAAAGGTTCAGACTGCATTCTAGAAGTTAAATTTACATTTTATAACATTTATTATACATTCATTCCATTATCTTTCAATTTTCATAACCTTAAAACTCAAAAATCAAAGGAGGAGAAATTAGATTTCAGGAAAATCCTGGTCGTTTGCCCGTTGCCTCAGAGTACCATGTCATCATCCATGCATTAAGCATAAAAGATGGCGCGCGAGTGGGAGTACCAGAGCGGCGAAGCGACTAGGTCGGTCTCGCCTCCGCATTTCGGATTCCTGTCCCTCGCGACGTGAAAGGTGCATTCCTCTCTGATAAAAAAAAGTCGCGGTCGGAGCTTCGGGAGGGGGAGACAGCGGTGATGGCGACGGCAGCAGGCGGAAGAGAGATCGTGCACAGTAGGCCTGTCACGGAAAGACGATTACCGTCAAAATAGCTACTTACGAGCATACAAGCTCGAGAAAACGAATATACAGTTCATTCCATTCCTTGTTATTGCAATGCACGAAGGAAAATAGGACAGTAATATTATTGGAAAGGTGGTTTACATGCATGATTCCTTATTTCATTCACATCCTTAATGTTTCGACAGATTTTTATGTGTATCATTACATTCGTATTGATCTTGCAAGTGCCAAATGTTGAATAAATATTACCTAGTAAAATTACATTTTTCTGCAAATATAATATCGATTGGTTGATTTGTGTACGTTTTCTTGAAAATATTTTTATCAAAAAAATGAATGCTTACAATGTTAAGATATATCATTGAAACAAAAAGAAAATTAAGTTTTGCAAGAGATAATTGAAATATTAATAGTATTTAAGTTGCAAAAGACCTACATGCGTATTTTTACGCAACCGCTTCAAATAATACGAGAGTTTGTGCTATGTTCTACTATAAATAATTTATTTCATCTCTGTTTGTATGTCATTTCAAGAGCTTCAATTGACCATGATAGAAAATAGATATGACCATGATAGAATAAAAAAATTTGAGAAGTTCGTTATTGAACGGCAACAAGATAAGATAATGAAATGTGAAATTTTTTTGAATTCTTCTCTCTGTTCAAATTTGACATGGAACCATTATCAGGCTTTGTTTTATTTATTTATATATTTATTTAATGTCAAAAATAGAAAAAATGTGTGCGACGAACTATGGGGGAAATGTACTCTGTGACGATTTCTTCAATTCTGGTATCCCTACTCCAACCCATGCACAAGTTGAATTCTGAATGCAGATGGAAACGAAATGCTTGTTATTTCGTTTAGTAATGAGAATTTGGGGAAATTTCCTTCGGAGCGAAAACATTTAGAACATTTACAGCATTACATGTTCAGAAAAGGAGTAACGTGTGAGTAGTTTATTTAAAAGAAAATGAAACATTTAAGAATTAACTTAAAATATCTTGAAGACGCAGCGAAAAATAATTTCATGGCTTACTATATTTACCTATTGTTTACATTTCTGTGTATTTATGGACATGAAAATAAAAACAAATATTATTCCTACAGTTATATTCTTATTAAGGTCCTGCTCCGACCGTTGTACATTTTTAAGTCATTGATTGATTGATTGATTGTTAGCAATTCCGGGCGCGACAACTACTAGGAATGCTAGTCGTAAGTGTAGTGTATGCATTTTTCTCGCGATGTGGCGGTGTTCTTCGGCCGCTGGAAGGCGAGATCCGGCGCCGACCTACCGTCGGCTAACGGGGTTTTCCCCATCCAGGGGAAAACTGGAACCGCCCTAGCCGGGACACGCTCTAAGCCCCCGATCGGTCTCCCGACATGTGTGGTAGTGTAGTGCATGTTAGTGTAAGTGAGTAAGTGGAGAGGATAGGACAAGGAAAAGGTAGGAAAGATCGCACGCTGCCCGTGGCCCGCTTGTTAGGGTACTGCTCCGACATTCGCCTGGTGTTTATCGGAGAAACCATGGAACTACCGATCAGATCAGCCGGCCGCTAGAATTCTCCTCCAGTCTAATTCACAGATATGGTAGATGTCCTGATTAAATGGGTAATGGCGGGAATATTCTTGGTGATGTAATAAGTCTTCCGTTCCACAATCAAATGATGAAAACGTATAAGCCTCATGCGGAATTTGAACCCACGTCCTTCATATGACAGTCATTGCTGCTAAAGACTTAGCTTCCCGCGGGCGCATTAGAACTTTAGTGAACATTTATTTAATTTTTAATGGTGGTGATAGTGCGTATTTATTCACGCACTCAAATGTCACATTATTTATTGATTGATTGATTTATTAATGCAATATATTTTATGTGTATGTATATGAGTGTACACGCGCATAGTAATTGTGTTGTTGTTACTTGTGTGAATCATTAAAGTATGTTTGACTTTGGATATGTGTAGGTAAATGATTGCTCTTTATACGTCATATATGCTTTCGTATGTGAACGTAAGCTGTTGTGTAAGGAAATATAAATATATTATTTTTCAAATTATTGTCATTATTATATCCTTATTATAGTATAATAATTATTATTCATTTTAACAGTCGATATTGTGGAGGTCCATGCACATCAATGTTACTGTTGTAGTGGTTCCTTTTTCTGTAGATTGTAAATCGGTGAGTTTATGAGAACCACCAGGCAATCAGCTAATTGTAGTAAAATATTATTATTATTATTATTATTATTATTATTATTATTATTATTATTATTATTATCGTCATCTATATTATTTCAGTAATATAGATACCTTTTGCGGCTCTCACACGCAACCAATCTTTATTAATGAGGTCTCTAAACAAAGATAATTTCACGGAAACGTGACAAATTGCATTTTGACTTTAAAAATATGAAGGATTTGTTTAAAAAATGTATCTGAATATAAATTTCAAATGCAACCCGCAACATTCGGCGTCTTTTTAAATACATATATCGTTAAATAACTCCTAAACGAAGCGTTGTAGGGCCTTAAAACTAAAAAAATGTTCCTTACTTCGGAATCTACAGGATGAGATCTTGAACATTCTATTACATTTTTGCTGGTTCGACGCTTCTCGATTCTACCCCACCTGTTCAGAGCCTGTAGAATCTGCAACTGTGTGTGAAATTGTTTGTGAAAACTCTAATTACCTGAGATTTAACTTTGAACTAATTACACGGGTGTACTTCTCTGCTCGGTAATAAGAATAGTATGTGTTGACAAGAGTGTATTGTATTGTTATCAATTACAAGGAGACATATGCAACAAGGGACGGAGAATAACAGCTCTGGAAGAAAAAGATATATTACAGGCTTAATATGGAAACGTAAAAGTAGGGATGATGGTGGGGTTTAACATGCGAGAGTTCTCGCACCGGTACATCAGTTATTGTTGTTGTTATAGTATCCTTAAAACAACCACATGGTTAAAACACCCGAACCTCTCATGAGACTCGTCCGCTTTAGCCCCGCGTTCGCCGTCTGCCGCCAGCCCTCGCGTTTTGTTTCCTCTTGGAAGCCCTTTGGGCCCAGTGCGCGGTGCGCCATTGGCTCCCTCGTCGCCCGCGCGGCCCCTGATGGAGTCACCTGCGGCGCCTCCCGGTCCCCGTCCCCGTCCCCGTCCTCCGCGCCACGCCCCCGCCCCGCCCTAGCGCCATCGCTCCGTCGCCTGCGCCCCACTCCCCGCGGCGCGTAGTCCCTCTCCGGGCCATCGGAGGCTTTGGCGGCGGCGTCTTGGCGCCCTGGCTAACCAGGAGGGGCGGTTCGGTCTCGTTTAAATCGTCTGGATCTGGAGTTTTGTTGTGCATATGTTTTTACACACTCTACAAGAGAAGATTAATCGATTTGGATTTTTTAATCGATTGCTTTGGTATCGATGACAATGTTTCTAACATTAAAACTAAAACATTTATTTGCTAATAATAGAGAGATTAAGGTTGGCAGCAGTTGGTAATGCTAGTGGCAGTTGTAACGTTATACAATTTAAATAATATTCCTTCTTGTGTTGTAAGGAGCCAGAACACGTCGAGTCGCGAACACTAGACTGAAGTTGTTTTGTTCTTATTGCTAAAAAAATGTATTGTATAGGGATGTGTAATAATGAAATGGCAGAGGATACAAGGGTAAATGTGAATCTAATGATTGATTGGTAGAAAAGGTCGAATTGAATGTATGTAGTGTGTAAAGGAAAGGTCCAACTGATAAATAAAATAGCTTTATGAGAAGCTCCACAGACAATATTACTGCTGTAGATAAAATCACCGTGTCCCAATGTTAAATAAGAGGTTTATCTTAGAATAATCCCGCTCGTCCAATCGTTTCTAATCGACCATCGAGAACCGCCTACCTACAAGGATTGCCGTATGGGGCCTCAAGTTAAGCAGGCCAACGCCATCGGCTCGGATACAGATACTGAGTCCTACTACATCTTGTGTTACCCGGACAGGCATCAGTCGGACTATGAATTCTCTCCGTCGCCAGACAGAAGCACCACAGCACAGACGTGCTACGTGTAGAGAGGTGTCGTAACTGGATCGCATGCAACCGAACGGTGTCGCATTATCTTCAGTGATGAATTCTGCGTCTGCGTTCAACACCCACGGGCGGTAATAACGTGAAAACGCGATGGCGCCAAGGGGAGAGGACAAAACCGGAATGTTGTGTTTATGACCTTTCAGCACGTGCCGTTTCGTTTCATTTCCACCGTTCTTTGCAGATGCTCCACTTTTTTGCCAGAGATACCAGATTATTGTTATTGCCACACCAGGTGGCGCGAGCTGTTGCGTGGGATTGCATTGCAAGGTGAAAATGGTTGTTTCCCATAACCATTTCATCCGATGTAATTCATGGATTTTTTTATTGTCTTTAAGTAGGAGTATGTGAAACAGAACTCTAGAAAATGTAGCGTAAATATATGTATTATCACTCGCACCAAAAGCTCTAGGTCTTAAAAACGATTTAAGGGTATTCTTTAATGATATCGGCACCATTTCAAAAGAATTGTATATAAAATATCTTATAGAATTGATATGTTTTATTCGACTACTGAGTTACAGCAATGGTATTTCTTTTTTATTGTTTCGTATATTAGAGATCTGTAGGATATAAAAAACATGAAGGCTCCTCTTTTCTTGATAGTTGATTAAACCTGAAATGTTTACTATTTTATTACTCATTAAGAATTATTATTATTATTATTATTATTATTATTATTATTATTATTATTATTATTATTATTATTATTAGCTGAACCTGCTGGAAACTATGCACACAGTTAATCATTGTTTAAAAAAAGTATAACATGTTAAGCTTTATTAATTAATAAAGATAAGTTTGAAAATAAAGATGAGATCAAATAGCACCGAAAATAAAATATTTCCTATAATTTTATAGTGAATATTATTTATTTCTTATTCTTTCAATTTAATTTGCTACAGAATGAGGAAGCAGAGACGAATTAAATCGCCACAAAGTAATAAAAGGTCCAAAAAGTCTCATTTTATAGAATGTATCTTAAGAAACAACTCAGAGCTTTCCACTTCCCCCCGCATGTTTCACTGCATGTTCCCTGCGTGTCCACCCCCCTCCGGGTTTCCGGGTCTTTTCGCACAAGTTGCCTCTCACGTACTCGATCAAATATTTCCCCCTGCAAGTTCCCCGAATGTTCCCCCCACATCTTCCCCAAGTGTTTTATCACATATTTCCCCATGTTCTTCATAAGTTTCCCCGCACGTTCACCATACGACATCCATATTTCTCGCATATGTCCCCCAAGTACTCCTTCTTATATCTTACTTCCTTTTTCGTTTTCCTCCGCATCTGCAGTGGTTTCACCGACGAATGAAAAGGCAAATTTTGAATAGTTAAATTCTCTAATAGATAATATAAAAATGTAATAGACAGGCCAAAACTATTTTTCGCGAAAGTCGCAAGCCCAAAAATTGAGGAAAGCCTCCAAAAGTGTAAGTGTTGAAAAAGTTGTCATTGTTTAGATTACGGCATATAAACTTCACACATGACACTTTAAGATTTAAGGATCTAGGACTCATCGTTTCAGAGTTTTGCACTATATTAAAGGGAGTTGCTGCGTGGCGTGTGTTGCGGCTTGCTTGCTTGATTGATTAATGATCCCGAACACGTCAATTGCAAAGGTCATTAGACCAGTGTAACACATTTTCATCGCGGGAGGTGTCAGTGTTCATCCCCCGCTGACTGACGGCATACCATGCCCACCTACGTCTGCTTGCTGAGATTTTCCCCAACCAGAAATCTCCCACCAGCGCGGGGCACCGCCGGAAGCAGGACAAGCTCTAAGCTCTCAACGTGTGGTAGTGTAATGCATGTGTGTGTGTGTAAGGGTTGAGGATAGGACAAGGAAGAGGAAGGAAAGATTGCCCGCGGTCCGTCTGTTAGAGTATTGCTCAGGCATTCGATTGGTGTTTTTCGAAGAAACTATGGATAACTACCCATCAGAGCAGGTAGCTTGTGGAATTCTTCACCAAACAGCGGATATATTCGACGTAGTTACTAGCTAGTCTCAAAAATCCTGCCAACGTAGGAACTCGAACCCTTGGACCTCCCGGTCAGAGGCACTGCAGTGACATCAGTTGATGTTCTGAGCCGTTTTTGCCGGTTTGGGGGCCCATTTACGCCAACTTTACTCCCTCTACAATAATATAATAAATACGTTCTCCTATACGTACGTAAATACAGAGTAATATATATTACATAACTTTCGTTCTACTGAATATATATATATATATATATATATATATATATATATATATATATGCTGCGGGAAATGTATTTCGAGACTTCAATGGAAATACATGTTTTTGAGCTTCGGCGTCCCTGACACTGAAAATGTTCAATTGTTTTTTAAACGTCCGTCCGTCTCTGAAAAATACTAGCGCCAAAATTATTGTGAGTATTTTTGTCGAAATGAATGTTCTCAAACGATATCCCCGCACTTGAAGCCCTGCTGTTTTTAATAAATTGCGGAATTTCTGAAGATACTTCACAAAACGTTCTTGGAACATTTTCACAATTTTTGAAAATTGTTTCAGTTTTTCTTTAAATTTCTTGCAATAATAGAGTAAAATTCTCTTATAAAGATTTCGTAGGTTTTATTTTCACTATTTACACTGAATTTTTGAAAATTGAATACAACTACATTATTGGAGATGGACATTTCCTACGTCAAATAATAATTGTTGTTTACATTAATTTCTTTACCTACTGAGATTGTATACATTTTTTAAACATATTCGTGGTTTTGGCGGGATTTTGAGTGATATATGGCCGATGAGATTTTGTTAAAAACGGATCCATTTTTTCTTTAAACTTTTTGTTTAATGCACTGAATGACATACTTGTAAATGCCATTTTGATGAATTCTTGTTATTTTTAAAAAATTATACTAATATTTTCTTTAAATCTCTTACATCGATAATATTTACATTACGTGTTTTATAGACAATTGCTTTTGTGAGTACAAGTGCTTCATATGATTTCTTAAGAATTTTCTCGAATTTAAGTTTTTTGTAAAAAGAGTTTTTTATAGTAACAAAAATTCCCTTCATTCACAATCACTTCCACCCAATCGTTCAACTAACATGTTTCTTCCCCCTTATATACCAGTCTCCCCTTTAATATTCAGATTTCCTTTTCCTGCGTCACCTTCGCGCATATCTCCCTCGCACCGCGCTCGTTCATATGAAGACACTACCTACTGCCCGCCACATCGCGCCGATCCGCGTCGCGCTGCCTCTTGGCCCATTTCATATTCCTACGCGCTCCCTCCCTGTGGGACGTCTTGCGTCTTCGCCACAGGCTTCGCGCGTCCACTCTCGCCGCGCCACGCCCACCATCCACCCCGGAACATCTCCCGGCACAGGTGGAGCTCCACAGAATGGCCTTTGGCTCCATTAGAGCGGCTTCGCTTTTGAGTCACACTTTTTGACGAAGTACGCTGTGACTCTTTCACTCATGTCTGGCCGTGCCATAAGTAACCAATTCTAAACAAGAAAATATTAAAATTAAACCAATTCCAGTTTCTATCGCCATGTGATTATCACTTTGTTTTCCCTTTTGCACTCCGCTGTAATCACTTTGTTTACCTTTTTTAAGATAAAGATAGCAATTGTTTTAGATCAACAATAGCTCGAGAGCATCAATATAATATTAAAATGTGTCGTTTTGGTAATGTTTAAATCTCTGAAATATATTCTATTATTAAAGATTCAGTTCCGAAAAATAGCGAAAGAAAAAGTGCGTGGAAGCAATTTCATGAATTTTGTGAAGAAAGAAAATACAAATGGATAGCACAAACCACAAATGAAGAAATTAAACATATTTTTGGCAATTAATATGCGAAGATGATGAAGAGTACAAAGAATATGCTATCAAAATTATGTGGAACGTTACAATCAAAATTATTGAGACAAATACTTTAATGAGTACACACACGGGTGTTCAGTCCATTTGAAATTGACGAATCCCGCTGCTAATTCAGCTTGTACGTCTTCCATTTCAAATACTTCCACGGAATACCAAGGCATTGAAAATTAAACTTCCTACGACTTTAATAATTGTGTTTTTAATAAATGTACTTGTAAATAGCTTTGTTCTAATTGCTTTTTATTTCCATAACATTATTTCCATTTTATTTCCATTATGTTTTATTCCCATAACATCGAAAATATTTGAAATCATTTTCTACATTAAACTGTCATTCATATTTTACTTGGTTATTAGTTATTTCAGGAGACAGTGAAACATTTGCGAGAGCAATTTTGAAAAATATTCCTCTTTTCCGTAATTCCTTTGATTTTGATTGTCCGCTCGAATCATGTAACGCAATGTATTCGTAAAATAGTCACACTAAATATCACTCGAAGTGTTGTGATATTACTTATGATAAAATAGTTTTCAATAAACAAGTACTGGAATCCTGGTGAGCCATTTCAGCTTTTGTTTGTGTAGTGAAGTATAAGAAAGACGAAAATGGACAACCATCCTCACAACTCAAAAATTTATTATATTGCGTTGTTTGGGAATAATTTGCAGGTCAGTCTGCTTCTTGTACTTGCATGAAATCTGACCCGTTTTTCAGGTTTAAATAATCCTCATTTCTCTTCTCCTCCTCCTTCCAGAAAGGGGATTTTAGGGAAGATGAAATACCCCATTCCATCTTCCCATCGCCTCGAGACTATCCGGGGTGTGACCTGACGCCTTGTGTCCAAGTAGTAACCTCCAGAGTGAAACTTTCCGCCAATTCTTTTCTTTAACAAGGGAAGCAAATTTTGAAGTGTGTAAATATTACCAGATTAGATTTTATATAAGTTATACTGGACTGAATAGCAATAGTCAATATATCATTTACTTCATAGTCCTGAAATTGTAATTCGAAACATTGTATCATCGCCATTTATTTTCTCTCTCTCGATAGCCTCAAAAGGCAGCATTCAGGATTTAAAGAAAATGAAAACAGCTGAAAGAATTATGGCGTTTTCAATAATACTAATAATGGTTTGGGGTAGATACCACACAATACCACACAGTTCAAACTCTTTTCACAACTGGATATAAAATGGCGGAATCGGTGGCGCAAAGGAATTCGCTACTCTCTTTATCTAGGGACTCTACTGTTTAGTAAAGAGCAGCGGACTTAAGTGTGAGTTATTCAAAGGAATAAGAGCAAAAGAAAATGCGTTGCTCTGCAAATAGTATATTTCCTCATATTTTCAATTTGCATGCAGCTTCTCTGGGATCTCTGAGCAAGTATTATTGCTTACCACATCCCTGGCTGAACCGCGTGTTCTTCGTCATTTCCATATTCCACATACCTGCCGCTCTGCTCCAATACCTTTCCACTGCACAGCCATTGCAACCCCATCATCTCACATATGCACCATCTCGCTTTCACCTCTGTACCAATCTTAAGTCGCCGATACTCCACCTATGCACTCCTCCGTAGGCGAGAGCGGTGGCTACTCTATATTTCCTTTTTGCGAAAAAAGTCGCTATTCCTTCCCGAGATCTTCCCTCGCTTTCAAGATTCACGGCCGCCATAATACTTACTCACCACGTCTTTTTCTGAGACGCTGCAGCTCAATTCGTTTCAACGTCCGATCTCCATGTACTTATACCACTTGACGGGGTTTGCTAATATCATTGGGGTTCGACAGGGTGAGATTAATGTGTTATGGGGACCAAACTACAGAATGTATAAGGATAAATGTTACAAACTTTTAGCCCTTGTATAGGGGTAGAAAATGATCACTTTTTGTAACGAACATGTAGTGAGAATCTTTGTTATACGACGACTTACAAATGTGACATTTTCCCCTGATTTTTAGGCAACTTTTAATACACATACGTTTGACAGGTCACGTTCTGATGCAGTCAAGGAGATTTCATATACCTGCCGAACATCTCTTCAGAAAGAATTGCCTAAAAAACAGAATAAAATTCACGTGAGTAAATGATATGGATTTTCCTTTACTTGGAATTTCTCACTATAGGCTCATTGATAAAAATAGATCATTTTCAACCCCTCTACGTACCCTTGTAACCCGTATTCTTTGACACTTGTATGGGCCATCCTGATAATATTCGAATATTCAATTTATATGTATTCATATAAACTACAGCAACTGCAGGTTTAAAAATTATTGTTATTAAAGTATTTACTTCATCCCTTTGTATTTTCGTACACACGGAGTTATCCATGCTTTGGAAGAAAATGGAGGCCTTCTCTATTTTGTTTTTTCTGTATTCACTACATTTGATATAATAATTAACTATAAAATATTTATATAATAAACTAATATAAAATAATAATTAAAATATATTCGAAGCCTCAATTTAGCAAGGACCTGAAACACGCGCCTGCTTAATATGAATCCACCCTTGAGGACAATATATCCCTCAGACCTGAGGATCCCCCGAGTGTCAATATATCTCCCGAAAGAGGATGAATCCATGGCCGTTGTTTTAAGGTAATTATCCGGCATTCTCTTACTACTGATCATAAGAAACGACTGAAACTACCCATCTCCATCTCCATCGTTATGTAGAAATCGTATCCCAGTACAGCAACGTCCGAAACGATTACATTGTTGATGTTTAAAATTCCCTTCATCCCGATCTTGAATTACGAGGCATTAGTTGCAACCTCACATTTCCGGTATAAACGTAGTCCAATTAATATTTTTTTCGAATTAAATGTTTGAGAGAAAAAATATGAGTCATGCTTTCTACTTGAAGCGTCATACGTCGCATGGGGGTAGTACGGTGCCGCGGCTGGGCGGGGCCGGGTGGGCAGGGCAGGGCGTGGCGGGACGAGGCGGGGCAGCACTGACTCCCGCGCGGGGCGCCGGCGGACGCGCGGGCGAATGGGCGAGGCGACGCCCTCCGACGAGGGGAGAGGACACGGATCAGAGGACGCAAGGAAACAAACCGCTCGTGATTCTGTTCTACCCCTTCATCCGCGTCCTATTGATCAGAGGAATCCACGGAAATGGTCGATCCCAGAAACAGGCCTCCAATTATCCTTGGAGTCCAATCAAATTGTAGGAAAGAAGGGAAAGTTGTGGTTGATTGGTGGGTTAGTGATTCCGGTCACGTCAACTGCTAAAATCGTTATTCCCGTAAGTGTAGTGTGCATTTTTCCTCTGGAGGTGGCGGTGATATTCACCCGCTAGATGGCGAGATCCGCCTCCGACCTACCGTCAGCTAGCGGGGTTTTCCCCAGCCAGGTATGTCCCTCAGCGGGCACCGTCCCAGCATAAACAAGCTCCAAGTTCCCGACCTGTCTCCCGGCAGGTGTGGTAGTGTAGTGAATGTTAGGGTAGGTGTGTGTGTAAGGGGCGAGGATAGGACACGGAAGATAAAGGAAAGATCGCGCGCGGTCCGTGACCCGTTCGTTAGAGTACTGCTCCGGCATTCGCCTGAGGAATGTTTTGGTATTGTTTTGATATTTGGTTCCTAAATGTTTTTGGGTTCTCTGAAGAAATGTGAGGTTTCCTAATGGGGTCGGGGTTTCTCCTGCAAACACCTTTTTTAACATAAAATGAGTAAGAATTCCGATCTTGTTCAAATTGCTCCGAAATAACTAAAACAATCAATGTTTCGTAAGTAATGCATTTATATTTAAAAATGAACATAAAATTTCCTACATTTAATGTCCTAAAGATTTTTCTCCAATTAACAATTAAGTCGCAAGAGCGCCAAAAAATTTGGTCCAGAAAGTAGAAAGTAATGGGAATTATTCTACATTATATGAATATAACTTAAATACTATACAGTTTTCGTAAATGTTGACTACGTATAAAATGAAGGAGGAAAAATTGGCTGCAAATTAAGTATTCGATGTATTTTATAAGGTCAATAGATTTTTTGCTTGAGTGCAAAATATGCTCTTCGGTGAGAAATCCAACACTTAACTCTATGGAAGACGAATTGCATTGTTACACGCCACAAGTTCAAAAGCGAAATATTGAGAGAAAATTGTATACTATAATTTCAATGCGCTCTCACGGCGAATCTGTTGAAAAAAATTTAAACACATAAAATATAGATAAATTTAATATCTATCATTTCAAATCAGGTTAAAAGTTACTACAAACATGGATAAATTTTTCGTTTTCAGATAAAGTGAAATAATTCTCATTGATAAAAGGTTGTTTTTTTTTCTTATAACAGCAAATTTCGTGCTACTTACGTGACAAAACTGTTGGTTGGAGAAGAAAGCTTAAAAACAGTAAAGGTAGGTAATTTTATCTTCATTTCATTGAGGGTGATCACTAACAAAAAATGGATGTATTTTAAGTTTTCAAAAATCGTATTTCCAGAAAAAGTTGTTGGCGATCTCGATGTTCCTGTTTAGAGAATCCCAAAAATGTATAGAAACTAAATATTAAAACTACACCAAAACCTTCCGCTTGTTTGCCATTTTGAGCATTATTTGACTGGACGGATATGGGCGAGGGCATTGCGAGAGCCAGCTACTTAACTGGTGTCAAAAAGTCCAGGAATCTTATGATCCTTATGAATCTTATGAACAGTCTTAGTTTACGAGGATGCAGTTGTCGTCTGGAAACTACATATACGAACCATCCGGTATAATCGCCACATACACACAATCATTAGCTCATGTATGATGGGAGTAGGAGTAGATTTATGTAAAAGTTATTTTAGCAATAGGTTTATGTAGCATGTGCTCTAGAGACTGATTCCCAAAAGTAATGGTCTTTACTCCTGAACGTAAAACTAAACATAGTGTATGAAGAATCTTTACTGTAGATTTAATTGTAATGTTAATGTAAAAAATTGTCAAACAATTATTTCCACACGATTTAATTGGACCACATTATGCAGAAAGAAACCAAGCCACGAAGAAACCGAACGGAGAAAAACGGACTTAAAGTTAATTTCTAATACAAAAGTCACAATTAAATATATTTATGTACTGATTATTTCATCTATCAGCATATTAAATGGCATGTATTTCATGCAAAAATATTTTTAGTACTGAAATATTACACATTTTTGTGAGTTGGTTCCTTTATGCAGAATGTTAGACTATCAAAATGAATTCTACTGTACTGAATCAAGCAATATTTTGTACATGTCAATGACAACAGTTTATTCTTAGGTCTCAGTACGTATTATTTATCTACATAGACGACTCTTATTACCTTGTCAACACATCAATTATTCAATTGACAAATCTCGTACCCCAAAAAAACCACCGACATAGCATTCGCTTTCCTAGCAAAGCAGTGTTGAAGCCTCGAGCATCTCCTAGAATTAAATCCTTGGTATATTTTTTCCCGAATTTTTGGGGCTGTAAATGGCTTTTTATTGACGCACAATGGTGACTAAGTACTCTCAAACAGATTTGAAGATAGTCGACCATTTATTAGTTTTTTGATGTTAATTTTAGAACACTCCCGTCAAATAAAAATCCCCTCCTAATGGGAATGGAGTATTGTTTCTCTTTTTCTAGCAATATTTGCGTGCCTGTAGAAAGGTCATTTTCTCGTTACTTTTTAACATTTCTGTTCGTTATTATTTATTCCAAGTCACTTGTAAACCTTACTATTTTTAATTTTCTTCCTAGACGTTTGGAATAACACAATCTTGAAAAACAAAACACATTTCACATAAACAAATGACTATTTATTCCAAGAATGGTTTGCATTACTAATTCAGAGAGTAGATTTACTTTTCTTCCGAAAGGAATCTCGCTATCTGAATCGTTTCTGCAGAAAGAGAATTGTGGCATGTTCATTCAGTTTTTCGTAATCAGTTCGTAGATGGCAAAAGCATGCGAGAGGATGGATGAATCATTTCTGCAGGTCATTGAGTGATACTTAAGGAACAAAAATATAGCATTAACTCTTTTTTTTTTTTTTTTTTTTTTGCAAATTTTAGAGTTGATTCCCTCCTGCAGAATGTGGGAGAATTCACCCGTCTAAATTAAATCAAGACTCCACGCAAACGAAGTTTTCGTTACAATTGTTAACAAAAGTAATCGATTTTTAATCTTCCATCATGGTTTGATGCAACAGCAGGCAAATGTATGCAACTCCACACATTGCACGTAGCAATGCGGACGTCCAACCTGAAAGCAGCTCTTCAAACAACATTGCTACTTATCCGTAAAGGAAGGCTTCTCGGAATAGTGCAGCATAAAGCGGGAGGTGGCATTACACTAAGTGAAAATGCGTTTAAAGATTTCTCGGCGAAGCCGCCTTCTCCGCCAACGCATCACTTTGCGGACTACTCGATCTGATGCTCTTCGCCGCCGCCCCCGCCGCCCCCGCCGCCCCCGCAATATGTGGTGAAGAAAATCCCGAAGGCGACTGCTGGAAATCCTTTTGAATGTAGCGTCGCGTCGCCAGAAGGATGAGCGATTCTGTGGGGGTATGTGAGAGACGTTTGGTCTAAGCAACACCTTTTGAAAGACGTTACTGATGGCCTATTTTTGTTGAGTTATTAGTATAAATTCTTGTTGACGGACTGGGTGAGTATGGAAGGGAGAAAAGTAATTATACAATTAGAAATTAGGGGTTTCTTACAAGAATCAAGTCGAAAAAATTTTAAGATATTCCACAATGTTATTTCCTATAACTGGTGCTAACTGCTAGGATATTTCCGAAAAGTTCAAAATATATTGAAAGATATATGGCGGGAAAAAATCATAAATTCATAATTCTACACGTCATTGCTAAAACGATTTTGAATCATCCTCAAATATCTCTAATTTGGTCTAGTTTGTTTCTTCTAAGAAACCCTTCAATTAAACTAGTGGTCTCCATCAGCAAAAATATTGCTGAACAAAACCTCACAAAATGATTTTCAATAATGTAGCACGCACACTGCTCAAGAACAACAAATAAAGTACTCTCGTGTAACACTGAAACAAAATAAATATTTTGACAAAAACAGTCTTCCCGAATACTGCAATAACATAGTATAGTATTTATACAATTCCACAGCGCTTTACTTTCCAAGAATACCAAAAAGTTGCTGTTCCATAACGAAACGTGTGAACAGCAAATTTGTTAACGGCAGGTAACCTCTTTCTTGAAGTATTGCTGCCGCATGACGTCAGCTGTGTCGGAACCAGTGGCGTAGCCTAGCGGGAATTCAGTCGCTACAAGCGGTAGAAGAGTAGGCGAAATAACACAATCAAATATTTTCGTTTTTCAAACAAAATTGAAACTATTTCATTAATTGTTTTTTTTTTTCGTGTTCCTGGTTGTCTGATACACAATAGACTCTATTACATGGTTGTAAACTGTATGGTTGTCTTTCAATTTGTGCGAGCATTGTAAACTAATAATTAAGATTGATAATTAAGGCTTCACTCTTTATAGCATTATTGCACAAGAACGTCTAGTCAGGGAAAATACGAAGTCGTATTCGAAGTTGCTGACGTCAGATAGTTACTACAATTTAATTGGTGTAAATCATCCGTTGGCATTGTCGACTGCTGAAAACGTTTTCCTCGACATGCTTCCTGCGTGTCTCGAAATTATAGGTATGCTCCTTAAATATTTCGCTAATTCGTTGGCCTGAAATGTAGTTCACATTTGTTGAATTGATTGAGAAACAATTGGAAGAGACATTTTTATTTTATATTGAAATATGCATTATAATGTAGCTGAAAGTTGATCAGAAAAATAATTGATCTGGCTGGTGGCACTGGTTGACGTTTACTGCGTACCTATCAATTGCTAGCGATAAAAATTTATATTGAGGACCAACCATGGTGGAAAGAAAAGGGCGTGCTGTTGCGCATCGTATCCGACTTGAGCCAATGTCCTTCAGGCTCATACAAATGTCCGAGAACAAGTCAACCCAGTCCGTCAACAAGAGTTCATACAAAGAACTCAACAAAATTAGGCCATCAGTAACGTCTTTCAAAATGCGTTGCTTAGACCAAACGTCTCTCACATGCCCCCACAGAACCGCTCATGCTTCAGACAAATCATTAAAGCAGATATATAAAGCATTTCTTTAAAATATTGCATCTTGTACACCGTCATCGACTTATTTTTTTGTCAGTCGCCGTTGAAAATTGTCATTTAATGCCACATTCCAAAATGTTACTCAACACTTCTGCTCACCATGCAAGATGCCGATCAGCGTCTGGTCTGGCTTTTCAAGTGCCCGTGCTGTGTTGTCACGTGGTTCGTGACGCTAACTGGTACTGCGCAGAACGAGCAACAATCGGTGTGCCGGACTACCTCATCCATCTCATTCCACCATGGGACCAACACGAAGAATCGGCTCGTTTATAGTTTAGTTTTCTGACGCATCATTATTGTTACCACACATTAGTTCTCAAATGATCGTTCCCATGCTAGAGGAGGAATTATCAATTGGAATTATTTTAGATTAGATTTAGATTTATTGTTAATTCTGCAATTAAGTGTAGTAACTTGGTGGCAGAATATCTTAACCTTACATGCATTAAACTTACATTCACTAAGAAAAAGTTACAAAAAAAGTAGTTAATTAAGATAATAATAATAAATAGTACATAACATCACCACGCAAACCTTACTCCACTTCACTTCACTTCACTGCACAACACTTAACTGTGACGCATTTCTTTCGCATTCCCTTCCCTCCACTTCACTTCATAACACTACACTGCGCTGCACTACTGCACTGCACTGCACTAAATGAATAATAATAAAATGATAACAATAATAATAAAGGTAATATTAACAATACTTCTACAACTGATATTTATACTAACAATTAAACAACTTACTTTGTAGGATATACTACTAATTTAACAGTGGAAACAATATTGATACATATAACCTAATATATAATTAACTAGAAAACTAATTTATTTTTAAACTTGCTCAAGCTTTGAGGAAAGGGTTCTAAGATAGTCGCAGGCAAACTGTTCCAGTCTCTAATTGTTCGGTTTGTAAATGAAAATTTCCCGACATCCGTTTTCTGTTTTCTTGTCTTAATTTTATGCATGTGATCCGTTCTACCGAAGTATGAAGGTTTTCCTAAACGACGGTGTATTTCATTCCAAGCAGGATAGCCTGTGTATGCTTTGTACATAGCATAGAGTCGCAGCTTCATCCGCCTCTTTTCGAGTGATTCCCATGCACCTCTATTTTTTGATCCCCTGAAAGTAAATTTCGATGCTCTGCGCTGGACCTTTTCTAGATTACCTTGCTGCGATATTCTGTACGGGTCCCAACATACCGCGCCATATTCTAATACGGGTCGGACTAGTGACATATAAGCTAATTAACGCATAACGATACGTAAGCTACTAAGCTTATAACGATACTAAAGCTTATAACGATACGTAACACATTACACCTGACGTAAACAAGTATAATCTGTTCTTGGAAGAGGCCAAGTCAATTATTTTTCCAGTCGACTAATAAGTCCCTGGCAGGGGCAGCTGGAGGCGGACAGTCGCGTGCGGCACCGCCCCATGCAAGTGATGAGTGATGACGCGCGGTACGCCCCTTGGGCGCGGCGCTCACCTCGCTGCAGGCGCCGCCCACCTACACGCTATTTTTGAAAAATCATACTACATGACATTATTCAAGATCTGTCTTTGAAAAAAATATTTCAGTAAGGATTGATTGATTGATTAATTGTTAGTTTTATTGATTGATTGATTTTTCGTGTTTCCGGGCGCGTCAACTGCTTTGGTCGTTAGTCCCGTTAGTGTAGTGCATGCTTTTTCTCGGTAGATGGCGGTGATCTTCTCCTGCTGGATGGTGAGATCCGGCGCCGACCTACCGTCGGCTAGTGGGGTTTCCCCCTAACCAGGACTCTTCCACCAGCGGGGCACCGCCCCAGCCGGGACAAGCTCTAAGCTCCCGACCGGTCTCCCGGAATATGTGGTAGTGTAGTGCATGTTAGTGTAAGTGTGTGTGTGTGTGTGTAAGGGGAGAGGATTGAACAAGGAAGAGGAAGGACAGATCGCGCGCGGTCCGTGGCCTGTTTGTTAGGGTACTGCTCCGCCATTCGCCTGGTGTTGATCGGAGAAACCACGGAAAACTACCAATCCGAGCAGCCGGCCGCTAGAATTCCCCTCCATCCTCCAGACAGCGACTGAATTCGACCTAGCTGAGAAGCTAGTGTCGAAAATCCTGCCGCCGACAGGACTCGAACCTAGGACCTCCCGGTAAAAGGCGCTGCAATGATATCAGTTGATACACTGAGCTACCGCTCCCAGTTTAATTGTTAGTGATTCCGGGCACGTCAACTACTATGGTCATTGGTACCGTAAGTGAAGTGCGTCTTTTTGCTAGGTAGGTGGTGGTGGTCTTCCCCCGCTGGATGGCCAGATCCGGCTGACCTACCATCGGCTAACGGGATTTCCCCAACCAGGTATCTCCCACCAGCGGGGCACCGCCCCAGCCGGGACAAGTTCTAAGTCCCCGACAGGTCTCCCTGCGTGTGTGGTAGTGTAGTGCATGTTAGTGTAAGTGTGTGTGTAAGGGGGAGTATAGTACAAGGAGAAGGAAGGAAAGATCACGCGTTGTCCGTGGCCCGTTTGTTAGGGTACTGCTCCGGCATTTGCCTGGTATCGGAGATTGGAGAAACCACGGAAAACTACCGATCAGAGCAGCCGGCCGCTAGAATTCTCCTCCCGACGAATGAATTCGACCTAGCTCACAAGCTAGTGTCGACTATCCTGCTGCGTCGGGACTCGAACCTAGGACCTCCCGGTCAGAGGGGCTGCAGTGACATCAGTTGATGCACTGAGCCATCACTCTCGGTTTCACTAAAACAAAATGTCTATGTTCATTTTGTAGTTGTAGTAAGATGTCGAAAAAAATTATCTTTTGCAATTTTCGAAAAATAAGCGATTTCAACGAATATGAGACGTGCACTACTATTTTAAGCATTCGTTTCACAATCCTAGGGCAAAGGTTATTCAAACAATATGAAACCATTTATGAGAAAATATAGAAAATACATTTGAGACTGCATGTAAAATATCCCCCAAAATCAAAATAACCTTTTTGACCTCGCAAGGCTTTGAGTTCCTTTAAATACATCAGGGAATATCAATTTCGGGAAAAAATCGTCTAAACTATTTAGGCGCTAGCGTTGACCACAGACAGACATGTTTTGTCGTTAATCGGTTTTTAGGTATCAAAGACCCACAAAACATGAATTTTGACTACATACCGTGTTAGAATGTGTAATTTACTATCTATAGGAACAAGATTTATCCACTTTTTCCACACCAGAGCACGGCAATAACAGTTTTTTCTGTCCAAAATTTGCCATTTTTCGGCGCATCATTTCAATACTTGTGAAATAAGGCGAGAAAGTAAAAAGTAATCCGCTCACTCCTCTTGCATGTCGCGAAATGTGTCGAAAAAACCTTCGCAGATTTCACCAAAATCTTCATGGCAAGTAATATCATTACCCAAATTTAAATCAGTCGGGGAAATCTTACTTGTTCGATGCACTCATGTGCTCTACTATCTCTTTCTTGGCTCAATGGTTTCGGATTATCAAGTGAAGTGAAAATTGATTGCACGGCGCATCTCCTAAAACCATATTTTTCTCCTCATTCATTTTATCTCTTCTTCCGCTTTTATTGTTCTCGCAAGAGAAACCAACGCTTTTTTTATCTTTTACCAACCCTTTGGGTTGCCTATTAGTAGATACGTTCTAATGACAATTCCAAGCGTAAATAAAAGAAAAAGAAAATTATCAGTCCCAACCTAAATATTATTATTGGAAAAGATATGTGGTACCAATAGATTTCATGCTTCAAAGACTCATATATCTAAGTAGTTCAGATTGAAATTGATTTTGCACTTTTGTATATCTTTGAAAATCTGAAGAATTGTTACGATAAGAATTCAGTTAATTAATTCTCTTCAATTGTTTTAGTATCCAATTACATACTGCAGAAACCACCTGCTTAGGGTTACAGGAGGTTAGAACTCCTTTCTACACTAGCCTTTTGACATTTGTTTCCTCACTGCCAGGGTCCTCTGTAAATGAATGGGTCATAGAAGATCTTATATGCTTTTCCTAGAAGTGGGAGAAGTTGACGTGGCAATCGCCATGCTTCATGTGCATGCTTTTCCCAATATCCCTTTCATCTTTTAAGAGGTAATATATTTTCTGTAGTAATCTTCAGGTATTATTAAAATATTTTTATTATTTTATTTAAAATAGTACATTTATAAATTACATTACCTAATACTATGCTGAAGGCTTTTAAGCCATTACTAAACCTACATATTACAAACTACTTCTGGACCTATACGTAACTTCACTATCTGTGCACGTGTTCTAGAGTTCTGTGGGAAATAGAGTTATTCAAATTATGGTTCTCCATGTTCTAGTGGCAGGAAGTTGGTTCCTTCACGAAGGACACGAAGTAGTAGCCCAAATCAATAGCTTATTTGTCTTTGCAAATAGGTTTTAGTGCACCGGAGGGAATATTTTCTTATCAATTCTTCCTAAAACGCTCATTTCCACCTGAATTCATAATTCAACTTGTATATGGGTTAGGGTATGGATTCCAGAATTTAAGAAAACGTGCATAGAATGTACTTTTCCTCATAGTAAGTAATATACAGCTTTTTGCTGTTTTTGACGGTAAATAAATAAATACACCCTACGTTATTCTAACCTTTCAAATTGTGGTATTCACACTAAATGGTCTCCCCATCTCAACGCAGCAGAAAAGAGACCACAAGGTACAGCTGGGGAGGGGAGCAACCCTGAAAGGGGAAAACTTGTCGTCAGATGACAATTACTTACTAATCTATCTAAATCATTATAAACTATTTATTTTCAAGCGAGAATGTCACATATTCTCCATCCCGATAATGGCATCCTCCTGAAATGAAATGGCACTACAGGAAATCGTCGCTACCCCGCCTGTGCTCTTACTTCGTACGCTCATTTTCGATTATTGCGTAATGTGCTCATGTATGTTATTTATTTGCATTTTACTTAAATACCTATACGTTTATACACTTCTTAACTTAATTACTTATTAACTTATTCAAGTTTTACTTATTTCTTTTCTCTCCTGTCTATGATCCGCTCTGCGAACTACTAACCAGCGTTCTTTTGCCCGACCTTAAATGCTGTTTCCCTAATAGTCGAAACTTTTGTAGAAGATTTCGTAAAATCTTTCATAAAATCTTTCATGAAATGAGACCTGTTTTCTCTTCATAAATCCTGGAACAGCGTTATGCTTTGTCGAAAGTAATAGTTCATTTCCATATATTTTACTCTTCATGTTTTGGTCCCTCAGCAATTAAGATGTGGTTAAAATCTTCTGATCATTATAACAGTACGAGTCATATTGTGGACTCTCAAGGGCACAGATGCAGTAGTATGTATTTGTAACAATCCTATTAGTGACGCAGGGACCTGAAGATGCGCCAAGCGCACGGACCAAAAGACTGCCGTTTCGAATCCCATGTAAGGCATATGTGATCCTGTTGCGGCGATATACGAGAAGTCATATCGCGCGCCAATTCGGCAGCGCGGGACGCCGGCTACGGAAGGCAGCAGGGCCACGAACCGGCGCGAAGACCGCCCAATAAGAAGTGAGCGGCCGGCGAGCGGATCTGCAGGCCCGAGGCGAATCTGCGACGCTGAGCGCTTCTTAACGGGCCGCACCGGCCGGAGGGGCACTCAGTAGTGAAGAGCGATCCTGAAGTGAAGTAGTGACTGTGAATCTGGTGCTAACTCTGCAACGTTATTTGGTTTTCTCTCTCCGGTTATTTTTGGACGACAGTGCACGACTTTTGGACATCTACTGGATTTCGGGACCCCACAGCTTTGTACTACGGACTACGCTTTTGGATACTTGTAAACTGGATCACGCCTGTAAAAGTTGAACCAATAAATAGTTATTGTTGACTTGTGTCTTTTCACGTACATAACAGATCCTCCCAAGTGATCGTGGCACAACTGGCTTACTACACCACAGTGAGCTAGCGATGATGCGGGCTACATGTTATATCTTTGATAACGTTCCAATTCAGAGCAGACAATAAAAAATGCCGTCGAATATCTGTATCTTTGAATTGTTTTTTCTTACCCGACCCCATTGTTAGTGTTCATGTGAATTTCAATTGGGCGGTAGTGCAAGCGTGGCGCCTTAGCGATAACTGTGACTTCGCTACTCATTTATGTAAGTTTCATATTGCTTCTGGTGAGTGAAAAAACAATTGTTCATTTTTGGAACATTACGTAACAATAAACCGGACACTGGAATTCTTGCCAAGTTTACGAATAGAGGTAAATTCAAGCCTCTTTGGCTCTATGAAGGAGGTGACAGTGGCATTCTATGTGCCAACCATATCACAATTTGTAGACATTTCTACTATCCCCCAGAACAAGAAGATTGACAAACGCACAGGTCCCTTACGCAAGCCAGAAATTGTAACTTTTTTATAATTGTACGAAAAGTGGAGTGAACAATTGTGATCAGCTGCGTAGTAATTACAGTGTAGACAGAAGTTCAAGGAGAGGTCAGTTAGCTCTATTCTTTTATTTTGCAAACGTGACGATTTTTTACATGTATTTCAACATCAATATACTCTTAAACACATATTCCTCCCCAAAGCCATACAAAGAGCACAATTTTCTTGAATGAGAATAGTCGGAGTTCTATGAACCGACGTCAGTGTGTTCTACATTGATTCTGTTCGGCCTTAAGCCGCCATCCTGTTTGAGGTTTTCTGGTTTTATTCAATAGCTTAAGGCGTACCCTAGTTTTGCACTCCCAGACGTAAATGTACAGCTTGCCCTCGCCCTCTTATATGTTACTTCCCTGCGTTAATGTAGATTCAGTGATTAGGCTGAAGAGCAGGACCTATGGCCTGAGCCTCGGCATTAATAAAGACATTTATTATTATTATTATTATTATTATTATTATTATTATTATTATTATTATTATTATTATTCATTTATTTATTTCTGTACTTTTCTCGGTAAGCATTGAGAACCATTCATTTATTCATACGACTTAGGCTCTGGCAAATGCAACTGGTAATGACAGATCTGAGGAAAGACGGAGAAGAAATTCATCTTTGTCCGTCGTTCAATTTAAGAATTTTCGCACAATATGGCAACTCTGTAGGATTAAAGCTTTTTGGATTGTTATGCAGATTCCTTTCGATAATCCTATTTTTGTAAGACCTGAAGCAAATCGGTCCGTCACCACTCCTGTGGCTGAGATTATTATTGGCACTATTTCAGTTGCCAAACATGTTGGATTTCTGCTGCCAAATTCTGGTATTTTGAAATCTTCTTCGATTCTGTCTTATTGAGATTTTTTGTCAAAGGACAGTCTACATCTATGATTGTTGCATACTTTTGTATTTTATTGATAACTACTATGTCCGGGCGATTGTAATCCACAGTTTTATCAGTGACAATAGGCCTATCCCAGTAGAGTACTATTTTACTATTTTCTATAACCGGTGAAGGTGAATGTTTGTAAAATGGTGGTGGGTTCTCAATTAGTCTATAATTTGATGCCAATTGTATATGGATTATTTTGGCTACTTGATTGTGCCTCCCTAGATATGCAGTGTTGGCAAGAACTGGGCAAACTGCAATCACATGGTCGATGGTCTCATTTGGTTGATTACACATTCTACAGACATCTTTTATACTGCTCTTCAGTATGTGTTTATCATAATTGCGTGTTTTTATTACTCCATCTTGAATTGCTATTATAAATCCTTCAGTTTCGGGAAATAAATATCCCATTTTCAACCACAGGAGAGAAGAGACTTAATCAACTGATGGGTTATTTAAGAGATTAGGATATTTTCCGTGAAGGGTCTTGTTCTTCCAATCTGTGTGCATGTCACATATCTGGGAAACAATTTCAGTGTTGGTAACAGTCTTCTGGAGATTTAGAGCTGAATAGTTTGTATATTATTATTATTATTATTATTATTATTATTATTATTATTATTATTATTATTATTATTATTATTATTATTATTATATAGATCTCACGCGAGTAGTTAAGGGCTAAACAATTTTATTTATTGCGATTCAGGGACCCATCAACTATTGACGTCACTGAGGCTCACGAATAATGATAAAGATTATGATGAAGTGAATTGTGATGGAGAATGGAAACACTTTCTCAGACAAAAGTAAAATTTAAAAACACATTGGAAAACGAAACTGTAACTATAACGAGAGTGTAAAAACAGTACTCGATCCATTACAATATTCATATTAATCTTCATTTATTATAGAATTTGAACAAATTATAAATATTATAAAACAATTGATATACACTATTCCTTTTCCTGAAAATAGCAGTGAATATACAGCGAACTATTGAATAATCGCATACCACCGTGACGTAGACCAACTTCCTGAAAATATACGCCTTCAGAATTACCGGAAGAATTTTTTCACATTTCCGCTCGATTCCTGAATACTTGATATTTAGCAAAACATTCCGTAGCGACTTGCCCACAGAATTTGCCTACAGTCACCAAACGAACCGAATACCATACTTTTATCCTCTCGGGCTGCACGAAGCCCGACTAGCTCGTCTCGAGCAACCGCAGCTGCAAATCATTCCGAAGATGAGCGCGGAGCCAGTGGAGGTAATGAGAATTTCCCTCCCTTTATCGCACACCTCTGGCACTCCGGCCTCACCTCGGAGCGCTGAACGGCGGGGGGAGGCGGGGGGTGGCGGGCACGAGGGGTGGGGCGGACGGCAGGGCGGCAAGAGAGCGGAGCGGCACGGGATGGCGGGGATCGCGGGGATGGCGGGGATAGCGGGGGTAGCGTGGATGGCTGGGGTAGCGGGGATGGCGGAGGTCGCGGGGATGGCGCGGGGTAGCGGGAATGACGGGGTAGCGGGGATGGCTGGGGTAGCGGGGATGGTGGGGGTAGCGGGGATGGCGCGGGGTAGCGTGGATGACGGGGGTGGTGGAGAAGAGCGGTGAAGAGGCGACAAAAGCTTGTTAATCCAGAGTCGAGATAAAGTGTCGGGTTGTGCCTAATTTCCGGCCCGGCACCTCTGCAGGTGCTAGGGCGCAGAAGGGCTCAGAGTCTCAAATGCAGTCGAGTGATAGGTAATGGATACCTAACAGTTCCCATCCGTTTGCTCTCTCTGCAAGAAGCCGACTCAGAGAAAGGAAAATATGTAATAATGGTTTAGTACCATAAACGTGATGTATTCACGAAGTTGTCTTTGTGGTTTAATACCACGAAGAAGTATAGCGTGTTATTTGAATCGTAGTTAATATAATGTTTTCTCGTGAGCATTGTCTGTGTGTATTTTCTCATGTAAACTCTCGTTTGAGTTCTCTCGATTCCAAATGTATTTATACTATTGATCTTTTCGTTCAAAAATTATGCGCATATCTACGCATTTTTTTACATAGTCAGTGAAGTTGGTCCCAGTTCATGACGGCGGAGCTTAGTTACGCAGTACGAGAATCAGACATTGACCCATAACTGATAGCCTCCATATTCAAAATGTCTCTTTGGCTTATTCGAGTGAATAAAATAGGGGTGTTTAAGATTCCCGTGTGTATACGTGTGTGTTAACGTGGTGTAACCGTCTGGTTACCTGGATTTAACGAAAATTTTGTCTGTACTGACTTTCAGGGGCTTGTTCTGAGTTTGGGTTTGGTAGAAGAGCTATGTGCCTTCGAGAACCGAACACTTCTTCGCGGTATCTTATGGTCTTAGGAACGGTATACACCAACGAAGCTGCTTCCCCCTCCGCTGTTAGTAAACGTTCGTACTCTGTTCGGAAACCTTCGCCACGGCTAGCGCAAGTCGCCAGCGAAGCCTTGGCTTGAGAATTCGCTCATACCCTATTCCTCCACTTCTGTCGATGCCGTGGGAATGTTCCACTTCTAATACATTGGAGAGTCTTCGCAGTCACTTCCTAAACCTTTTTAGGCGAGTTGCGCTGAATAGCCTCCGTCAGGTCAGCACGCTCGGTTTGATGAAGTGTGTGTCGAGTGTTGCATGCTTCGCATTAAAATTAAACTATTTACTGTCTATTTCCATTCCATTTTTCTTCTCTTACTAGCGTTTGCTTTTACAGCTAGTCTAGCTAGCCTACAATATGCTTCACTGTTACTGAGCAATGTGCTCCTGAAAACCTTTCTTTAATAAATGATCTCCGTTGGAACTCAGTGCCTTCCCTTAGTAGCTACACTAGTTACTCACGTGGAAGTTATTGCGCAATTGAAAACATAATTCTTTGATGGAACGTCGATTGTAAACTGAACAGCCTGACCTCTACATCGCTTCCTTTTTTGACTGAACGAGTGCCAATTAGATTCGTGTCTTTGAAAGACTCGGCCTAATATGCACATTCGTATTATTCCGACAGTTTAAGGAAGATTTGTGACTGAACTCCACCTTCTTCAAAATTTCCAGTAAAACATCTCAATTATAATATTTTTAGTTCAGTGAAGAAATGTGATTATAAATTATATGTATATGAATGCATATGGTAAAAAATGCATAACACTGTGTACAAGACAGACGGTATACAGTGTAAAAACACTTGGTTGTTTGGAAGCGAAATAAATGAGTCCACTCAGGATAAAACTATTCTCCTGCAAAATGAAAATGTTGGAGATGTATCACTTTCTTGTGCATCGACGACAATATGAGACATGTGCGTTTAAGAGCATGATTCCCGAGACCCAACTGGGATTTTTGACCAAGCAGCACGCAGCTTCCATCGTTTCCCCGCTCGCAGTGCCAGCGCTAAGCATGGGCAGACCGGGCGATCGCCCGGGCGCCCGCAAGTCAAGGGGCCCGATCATGCGACTGATGGAAAAAATGGGTAAAAAGTTGAAAAAGAAAGTAGAACTCGAGAAAATCGTTAGATAATTTTATAAATCGCGGTTCAGTAGTCTGATATTTCATAGAATTTTCGATAAAGTTTTTACCTTAAATAGTTAATTATAGTCATTATTTGTAAGGTATGACTATGAAATGAATAAAATGATGCTAACATTAAAATAGGTTCTACTGAAATTCATATTTGTTAATTAACGTATTTAACTACAAGTGATTTTATTAAACACTCTACACAACATTTTGAAGCATTTTAAGCTCACCGTGGAAATTATATTATTTAATGACTAAATCCTTTTATTTAAAAATATTATTTAATCTATATTTCCTTTTTCTAGCTTAAATTTTTTGTCATTTGTTGAAATAAAATAACTCGTATAGTTTCTTGATACAACTATCACTTTTTAATTTTTTTCGGGGGGGGCTGTATTTTATCATTACCCCGGGCCCAAAATTGTCTAGCTCCGGCTCTGATCGGTCGACTGAGGAAGCGCCGCTGGAGTAGAGCGCCCTGTCCTTGGCAGGCCCCGCGCGGCAGTCGATGCCTAGCGGCGGCGGCGGCGGCGGAGCTGGAGCTGGAGCTGGAGCTGGAGCTGGAGCAGGAGGCGGCGGCTGCGAGGGCGAGGGCCGGCGGGGCTCTCCGGCACCGCTCCGGCTCCAGCGGCCGCTCGACGCCACGCCATGCGGCGCGGCGCGGTCGATACCTGGGGCGGGAACCGGGGAGGGGCGGGACGGGGCGGGGAGGGAACGGGGTGCGCGCCGGCGCCTGCCGCGCGAAAACACCTCGGGTGGCGCCGACGCCCCCCCTTGCCCCCCACCCCCTCGCTCCGACCCCTCCTCCGCCGCACACTGGTCCCAAATGGCCCGAAAGATGTGCATAGCAAAAAAACGAAAGGAAAAAGAATCGATAGGTACGGTCCGATCTGACCCCGCTGTCCCATTTGTTTAATGTATTTTGCCGAATGTGCGATTCTTTTCGAGGGCAATCTTTATTTTGTGATCTGATTAACACCCGTAATTGAAGCAAACGACAAAGGTGTTCAGACTAATCAATAGTAGTCACTATTGGACTCATTGTAAACTAGATTAATTTTATGTGTGATATGGAAAACTTACCAAAATATCATGAACTAATAGATACTAAATTGTAATGTGTGTATTGTTTGTTTGTTTGTTTGTACGGGCGTTAGTCCTGCTATATGAGCGTAGACAATCCTCCCGACAGCTAGGTAAAGCTGGTTGCCTACCAAAGAGAAATTTTCGTTATCGTATCCTCGATTAGCTTACTGACTAAGATTCCTGCAGTTGAGGGCGCAAGCAAGTAATAATTTTCGCTTCTTTCACAACAGCCCAAAGCTTCTCACGTTTCTTTTGCATCTCAAATTCTTGTATACGACTATCAACCCCTCACAATTTGATAATGCGACTTTTTGCATCCTTCATAACATTTTTATTGCAAGCCCTTAACATCTTTTATGAGCACATTATTCTGCTTTCTAGCAGCTTAATTAAAAGTTCTTTTTTCAAATTAAATTGTAAAATGTATTTTCTGTGTTTACTTGACGGAATGAATAAAATATAAGTGTACTTGAACGTAAACTTCTCTTTCCTCGAACTCGACAGTTTCAACGTGAACGCATACAAGTTAGTCTTTCTCATATTCTGTTTTAATCTACAACACCAGTTACTACGTATTTTTTGTTTTCTTTTAGGGCGTTTTTTCAGTCGAAGACAGGTATCTGCTGAGATTTTTGACCAGGAGTATTGATACTTCTAGAGATGACTCAGCGGATTTAGGGTCAGCTGAAAAGGAAGCCCTCCACAACAGAAATACATACGTCCATGCCCAAGGTCGCTTTGGAACTGTGATCCTTTGCACCGATGCTCTAAGATGGTGCCCGTTCCATCCACCTTGACCATCCAGCGGGCACGTACCTTCATCTTCCTATTCACTTCAAGGTTATGATATATGTCTCGCAGAACTTCTATCTTAACCTTCCTGTAACTCTTCTTTCCCTAGCTTTTAGAAGTTCAGCTTTACTGAAAGGGGATTATCATTTCTTCGGGCATGTAGCAACCTATTCCATATTTCATTCTCTCTCCCTCTCTCACGTTCTCTCCCTGAACCCTCCCGGCCTTTCACCCTCTCATCGCTTTTCCCTACATCTCTCTTCCACTCTCTCCCACCGTCTCTCTCTCCCTCTCTATTCCTCCCTCTATCTCCTCCCTCCCTCCCTTCCTCTCTCCCCTCCCCTCCATCACCACACCCTCACCCCTCCCCTCTCCCTTCCCTCTCCCCCTCCCTCTCCCCCTCTCTCTCCCTCTCCCTCTCCCCTCTCTCTTCCTCTCCTTTTCCTTCCTCTCTTCTTCCCCCCTCTTCCCTCCTCTCCCCTTCAACCTTACTCTCTCCACCGCTCTCGCCGTCCCTCTGTCTCCTTTTCGAACTTCGTGATTTCAGAGGATAGCGGGAAATATTATTTGTTAAGTTAGCCTTTCCTTCCTCCTCTTCCATTTTGTCCTTCGTCTCCTCCTCCTCTTCCTCCACCTCCTCCCCCTCCTCCTCTTACTCCTACGTTTCTTCATCTTTTTCTTTTCATTCTAGAATATCTTCATTTTTGCTTATTCTCCTTTCTTCTCTCCTCTCATCCTCTTTTCTTCTGACCACGTATTGGCATCTCATGTTCATTGTTTTTTCTTAGAATCACTTGAATACATGTCTTCTTTCTAAACACTCTCTCTCCTTTCCTCCTTTCCCTACGTTCCTGATCTCCTCAACATTAATCACAACGTCTTCTATACTCATTCGATATCTACTTTTCTATTCTAATGTTTTGCACAACTTTATCATGATTTTGTTCGTTGAACGCGTGCGCGCAAACACAGAATATGCTAGGCGCTTTCGGGGTGACTTGGACCCACTGTATTGCGCGGGCTGCAGTCCGCCGGCTCCGACGCCCCCGAGTCCCCAGGCCTGCACACCCTCACAATCTCCCGCCCGCATCCGCCCGTACCCGATCCTACCCGCCCGTACCCGCCCGTACCCGCCCGCACCCGCCCGTACCCGCACATACCCGCTCGTACCCGCCCGTACCCACCCGTACCCGCCCGTACCCGCTCGTACCCGCCCGTATCCGCCCGCACCCGCCCGGTCCCGCCCGTCATCGCCCGCAACCGGCCACCACGTGGCCTGCGCAGCACAGCACGCGGCAGAAATCCCATAGCAAGATAAGGCAAGGTTTGCCCGCGTCAGACGACTTATCTGCACGTGACGGCGGGAAAGTATGGTTATGTGTTCTCCGCATGTAATTAAGGGTTCATATAAGCGACAGCTTGAGATGCAAGGGAATGTGAGAAATCATGTTACTTCAGATAACGCGTGAGTATTACAGAATTTTAATGGACGTAGGATGTGGAATTACAAACCTGTTTTACAGGCGATTATGAATTTGTAGGATGATAAATAATATTTGTTATCGGCTTAATAGTCTTCAGCACTTAGACTGGCAATGTAGTAATCGCTTTCTGTATATAATTGGTGTAATAAATTATAAGAGGATGATAATTATGATGAATAGTAGCGAGAAAATGGTGATCTGTCATCGTCTTTCAAATCGCAATCACACCTGTCTTTTATGGGATTTGAACACCATAAAAAATTATGTCTTATAAAGTTCCAAACATCTTAGTTTGAAGATCTAAAATGTTGGCATTAATTCAGAGGAAGAATAAAATTATCGAAATGGCTAATCCAGTTCTATCCAATTGGGCGCTCTCCTTCGTATGTTAGGTATGTCTACGAGAAAGCACATGCAAACCGCACTTGGGCCTCCGCAGTCGGGGGAAGTTTGACCCTCTGAGAAACAATCATTTATGCATCAATGGTGTTTTAAGGATTCTAATGATCTCGGGCGACGAAAAACGCAAGTGCATTTGGCCCGAAGACTTTTTGTCGCTCAAGATCATACATATGTGGTATATACACGAATGTGTTTTTTATCTAATATAAATATAGTCTTTAATCTCTTCCGTAGATGATTCTCGTTTAATCAGCGCTGTCAGAGATACCCACATACGTCATCGCAGACAAATCTTCCGACCCACCAAGGGAATGGGGGCTCTTCGATCCGGAATACAATAGATGATTCCGAGCAGCGCTCAGCACATCTGTCCGTTTGCTGTTAAATCAGAGAAATCCAACTCACTCTCGCTTGAAGAGACAATTACTAGTGAGCCAATTTGAGTTGTTGATAACAGGCCGTGATTGGTCAAAAATTTTGTTTCGCTATTCAATGCAAATTCGATAGGATGTTATTTAACAATTACTCTAAAAAAATAACTTCCAAGATTTATAAGGTGCCAGGAGTATCCTATATTGTGATAGAGCATACTTACCAACCTCATCACTGACGTTGAAGATTTAAACAAAAACCAATTTAGTTAGTTCAGACTCAGCATTATCATTGACTTTGCAGCGACACTGACCGGTAGGTCCTGGGGTTCGAGCCTGATGGTGGAGGAGTTTTGGCAGTCATTATATCGTTATGTCGAATACATGAGAATGCTGGAGGAGAATTCTAGCGGCCGGCACATCTGGCCGATAGTTTTCCATGGTTTCTCCGATCACCACCAGAGGAATGTCGGAGCACTACCTGAACGTATTCCAATTGCTTCCCGCGGTTAACATTTCCTAGGAATTTTCCCTACTTCATCAAAAATGCCTATCCGGATGTTCAGGATCTTCGTGTGTACAAAGAAGAGCTCGCCCAGGAATTAGTGTATCCGAGACCGCCTCTCCGCTTTCATATTTGAAAAACAGGAACGAGGGAAAAAAACAAATACTGTTTTTAACTTTTTTTTAAAATTAAACTGTATCAAATATCTTTAATATATTGAAACTAATTTCTACGTTTAACATGGGCTGCTACAAGGATAGAAAATAGGGCCATGGACTTTCTTTCAATTATTCAGAATTAAAGTATTGTAATTTTATTTTGGTTAGATTAAATATACAGTTCCGAATATTCTTCCACGTTCACCTTTGTTCGAGGTTTTCTCTCAACTGGTGCGAGATCATCTATTTGCGTTACTCATGACTGGAAACTTAACTACACTGTATTCTCCTTCCGTCTGGGATGCAATCATATTGCAAAACACCGACTGGGATGCAATCGGGCTCTGTCTTCTGGGGAAGTCAAAAGGGACAGGAGATTAACAAAGAAGCGGATGTGAGGGAAACCTGGCCGCGGAATTCAGTCGAGAAATTCCCCAGTACCCTAACGAACGGATCACAGACACCGCCGCGCGATCTTCCCTTCCTCTTTCTTGTCCTATTCGGTCCCGTTATTCACATACAATGATATATATTACGTTATCGCACAACTTGCTATCCTGTGAATCCCCCGCAGGGTGTAATCAAGATGGCGTAGGTTGTCGTGGTTTCTGGTGGAGTGTCGCAGACGGACCCTGAGTCTCGCGGTGTCTCTCATATCGTTAGCCTGAAGGTGCAGACAGTGAGAAGGCGATGCTAAGCTCCTGGTAGTCGGGTTCGCCCGGCTACCCACCAGTTGGGCCTATGGCGCGTTGACCTTTGGGCAAGATTGTGTGAAGGATGCTTTTCGGAGTATTCTGGAACCCACATATAGAAGTCCAGTGGGAAAACTGATATCACCCGTCAGGTTGCGAAGGTTCCGGCGGTACCCACGACGATAGCCTAAATGTGTTGGCAGGGGGGAGACCGGGTGGGGGGCTCCAAGTCGCCCGGACCTTAGTTTGGGTGTGGACCCCAGTTGGGCTCTCGGCTTCGTCGTGGCAGTGGCCCGATATGAGTAGTGCGTACATTGTTTGACGCGCCCGCATGTGAGTAGTGCATTGTTTGACTCCGGCACAAGCCTGGATAGCTACGAGCTCTGAGCTAGCAGGGCGGCCCTTACCCAGGCATTGTATGGGGAGGTTGTGACGGTAAACTGGGTTCCGGCTGGATCCGGACATCAGTCCGTCGGCATGCTTGCGCGTCGCCGGGAGGTGCAGATAGAAGGCGAAAAGCCATAGGTGCTCACCCCGGGGACTTTTCCCCCTGATGAAGCAAGATTCATGTGGAGTTGTAGACAACATGGGGTTCACTATTGTCGTGCGAACCATCTGTCCAGCTTGCCCAACATATATTTCAGTGCCCACATACCCACACGACGGATCGTCATTGAAGGAAACCCCGCAGATTTCATAAAAGCGCAAAGGCCCCAAAAAGAACCTAAGCAGAAAAACATAAAGAAAGGAAGAGAAAAGTAATGGAAGAGATGATCAAATGCGGCCTATTATCTCTCGTTCTCGTGAGCGAGAAACGCTATACGAGACTGAGGCCCACAAAAAACCTTTGCATCAGAGAACGCGCTCGAGAAAGGCAACTCGATATTCTTGTAGTCAGTAATCCCTCCTGCAAACAATTTTAATGATAAAATTATTCTTTCGTATGTGCACTATTTCTTGAGGCCTGTCTTCTCCCGATAAAATGTCAGCAATTGGATAGCGTCATTATATTATAAGGGTCTCCACACGAGGACCATTCAGGAGCCCTCGCAAGGGGTGTTCATACAATTTAAATGAACACAATTTAATTAACCTAAACACTATTTAAATTTGGACTCTCAGTTTTTCGCATGAATCTCGAAATCAGCGAGTGTTTTAGACATTTTCGAAAAACCATAAAATGTTCTAGTAAATCTATTTTAATACATTTCGATAACGCAGTGTAGCAGTGTGTAACTGAAGATCAAGATTGTTATTGGAAGTTTGCCGGTAGCATAGACTAAAGAGGTACATCTTTTCTCTATGCCGGTAGTATTCAACAATACATCCGTTTACAGTAGCAAAGATAGAGGCATAGACTAAAGAGGTACATCTTTACTCTATGTTAGAGGCAGCAACGATAAGGAAACGTAGAGAGGCAAGGCGGGGCAGATGATGCGGAGCGGGGTGAGTGTGAAGGGATATGAAACCGGACGGGTCGGAAAAGATACGAGGAAGGGCGGGCAAGGGTAGTTCCTCACCGTCATACCTTCAAGGCAGGGTAGGTCGGGAATATCGTATATAGAATTGGTTACGTATCCTATCTAATAGATTATGATTAGTAAATAAGGGTCTCAGGCAAGGATGTCCTTTTTCACCAACTCTGTTCAAGATTGTTATTGGCAAAACTCTAAGGGAATGGTCCAGAAAATGTAGAAATATGGGAGTGACTGTTGGAATCGAGAAGATTTATAATCTTTTTGCCGATGACTTAGTAATTTTGGCTGATGATCAGAACGATATTGAATATATGTTAAAGAAATTAATAGAAACATAAAAAAATGGAGACCCGAAATAAATAATGAAAAATCAAGATACATGCTTGTAAGGAAATCTGGGAATGATCTAGAAACAGAAATAGGTTTACTTCGAGTAGTAAAGAATTAAATTATCTGGGAGTGACTCTTAGTTCAGATGGATCTGATGATAATGTCATCATAAAAAAATAAGCAAAGGAAAGGTAAATACTAACAGACTTCATAATATTTTGTGGAACAAGAATATTAGAACGCCAACTAAGAGACAAATATACAAGACAATGGTGAAGAGTTGTGTGACATACGGATCTGAAATTTGGGTTAAAGAAGATGCGATAAACTCACGATTAAATGCTGTGGAAATTAGTTTTTGGAGACGTCAGTATACCCTGTTTGATAGAATACTAAACGAAGAGATTAGACAGATAATGAATATAGAGAGACAAGTGATCGAAAATGTAGAATCCAAACAACTCCAATGGAATGGACATCTAATGAGAATGCATGCTGACAGAATACCAAAAATTTTCTTTGACTGGATCCCTTTCGAAAGAAGAAAACGAGGAAGGCCAAGGAAATCTTGGAAGTCTGTCATCGACTCGACAAAAACAAACGTGAAGAAGAATAGAGGAAGATGCTTAGCGGAATAAAAAACATAGGCATGTAGAGTGCGAGAATAATGATAATAATAATAACAATAATAATAATAATAATAATAATAATAATAATAATAATAATAATAATAATAATAATAATAAGTACCCGGGGCACGCAGGGTACTTCCGCTAGCGTTACGTTACAAATCATGCTTGCATTAACCTGTAACACACAATGTAATTGGATCCTACTTTATTTGTGAAACTACATTCATTATTGCTAAGAAAATAAGGGAATTATTGATCATCACTCAGAACAAATTATTGGCGTTTCAGAAAAAAAGAATTAGATAAATTTTAACCTGGTCGTAATTAATTCTTAATTTTTTTATTCATAAACTGGGAAAACACTACATTTAAATTCACCCCATCTAGATCGCGGTTTTCGTCCAGTTTTACAACAATTCTGAGATGGTCTTCCTCTGTTTCCGGATAGAAAATGTAATTTTACTCTTTAAACAATTGAAATTGCTCGACTACATTTTTGATTGATTGATTGATTTTTTCGTGTTTCCGGGCGCGTCAACTGCTTCGGTCATTAGTCCCGTTAGTGTAGTGCATGTTTTTTCTCGGGAGATGGTGGTGATCTTCCCCCCTCTCGGCGAGATCCGGCGCCGACCTTCCGTCGGCTAGTGGGGTTTCCCCCTAATCAGGACTCTCCCACCAGCGGGGCACCGCCCCCCAGCCGGGACAAGCTCTAAACTCCCGACCGGTCTCCCGGAGTATGTGGTAGTGTAGTGCATGTTTGTGTAAGTGTGTGTGTGTAAGGGGAGATGATAGGACGAGGAAGGACAGATCGCGCGCGGTCCGTGGCCCGTTTGGAAGGCTACTGCTCCGGCATTCGCCTGGTGTTGATCGGAGAAACCACGGAAAACTACCGATCAGAGCAGCCGGCCGCTAGAATTCTTCTCCAGACAGCGACTGAATTCGGCCTAGCTGAAAAGCTAGTGTCGAAAACCCTGCCGCCGTCAGGACTCGAACCTAGGACCTCCCGGTTAGAAGCGCTGCAGTGACATCAGTTGATGCACTGAGCTACTGCTACCGGTGCTCGTCTACATAAATAGTTTATTTTTCATTAATTCGCATTTAATTGCAATAAAACTGAATGTATCACATTATTTAAATGTATCATCTAACGATCAAAACACATCAACATTTCAAAATACATTTTTCATTGGCCTACAATTTTCGTATCATCATATTTAATTTATCAACCAACTCTGTCAAACTTCGAGCGATGTAATAATAGGCTTCATTGCAATGCGCTTTTGTATAAATTGCTTACAACCTAAGTTTAAATTCATGTTCAATTCTTCAAGATTAAAATAGTAGATGAGTCTTCCTGCAACTTGTAGGACATCGCATGCGTTCGATGCAACACGGTGTACATGAAACACGTCGCGCAGGGGGGGGGGTCTGCCATGACGGATGTTTGTTGCGGTCGCTCGTCTATTGTTTGCTCCAGGAAGCGCCGCCGAGCGAGAGCTCACAGATGCGCTTGCCATTTGTCGTCGATATCGGGTCGGATGTTTGACTACGGCAATCACTCTCGAAAATCTCGTGTAGTATTGACTCGCCTTGTCTTTGATCTAAAATTGCTCGTGATTCTGAAAATGTAATCACAAGCTTGGATATTAAAAAGAACAAAACCAGATATGTGAAAACAAAAATATTTTTAACTAATGGTGGTATATCTTTTTCGCATTAGTAACGGTTACGTAATATCAAAATACCGCAATGTCAGTCCATATTAACACATCTCACTAGTAATACTCATTGCCAATCGTAGCGCACATCTGCGAAATTGATTTCTTTTAAAGCTAACACGCCAACACAATTTTTTAAATTTATTTATTCAAGCTTAGCCTTTGGCCCACTGCAGCCGCGTAAGTCAAATACTTCGATAATACAAATCTAAGGCCCGAATAAAATTAGAATGTAGTTGACTTTTCGGGGACGTGATGACGCCAGTATCGTAACCTAAGTAACAACGAATCAGAAACTTCGGCATTTGCACATTGTTGTCACCTAAAATTAGAGAACAAATATTACGAGCAAACAAATGTTATAAATGCTACGAACAAATGTAACAAATATTACGAAGAAACTCTTTACGAGTTTCTCAACATTATTTTCTTGTTTGCCTAGTTAGTGTTGAGAGCACGTGCAGTATGCGTCAATGCCGCCCCCTCCACACCCAAATATCACCTTCATTCTAATTTTATTCGTACAATAAGTTCCTTATAGCGTGAAACATTTTCGCCCGACATTGAGAAAGGTGAGAATGAGAATTTTCTGAACTTCGTGTCGCGGCGTTGCCATTGTCGTACGGTGACTTGATTTCTCGTGAAACACTATTAAGCAAAAGAAGCTCAGATAATTTGAATTTGCAATTTCGAAGATGAGCAAATATCTAAGTTTGTAGAAAAGATTTGATCAAGGAAAATCATTTGTGTTGTGATTCATCTTCACTAATTTTGGACCATTTTCGAACATGGAGAGATTGAGCCGAAAATGAGCTTTTTATAACCGTACTTTACTTTATTTAATGAAAAAGTTTAATAAAAAGGTAAAGTAGTTTTTTGAGAAAATAATTTTTTAAAATTTTTCTTCTCAAAACTGCGCAAAAACTACTCATTTTCCCAAAAATTGTACATGGCCTTATTTGAAGAGCTGTCTTTAACGAGTAGATTTTATTATAATCTTACCGAAGAAAACATTTAAAAAATTTAGAATAAATTTTTAGTATAGATTGAAAATATTAAGGCTTCATATAAATTACCCGAAAAATTCAAAATATTCGTTTCAAGTTTTCTCGGCCTCTATTTCGGCCAAATCGATCGGGGAAAATTAATTTTGGAAAGAATCGTCTGAATGACATACGCTCTTGCGTTGCACAATGACGGACGGACGGAACAGACTAGTTTTAAAAAAAGTAATTTCGGTAACAGGGGCCACTACATGCATCAATATCTTAAAATTGACTTTTTAGCAGCATCTCATAACTTCTTTACTACGAATCCCTATATGAGAAACTAAAAATTACCAAACACCCTTCAAAGACACACACACAATTGCATTCTACGCGGACATATGATAAGAAATGTATCTTCCGAATTTCAGACTGAAATCTGCTAATACTGTAGGCGGTTTGTTTAATCTGATACACGTGGAACTGATGTACTGTGTTACACGTCAGAGCGGCACTCGTCATACGAGTTGCATGCGTAGGGCTTGTTCAAGAAAATGGATTAATTTGCATTGGAGTTTTAACTGTCCTGTAATCAAGTAGTCCACAAAAATTCACCAATATACCGGCTGCATTAGATGAGAGGCCGCAGTTGAAGCTTCGAAGACCGGCAGGTCCTAGGTTTCATTCCCGTTGGTGGCATAATTTTCTATACTGGCTAAATAGGAGGGTCGAATTCACCGACTGTCTGAACATGGGTTCTAGAGGGCGGCTATCACGCGAGTTATTTACGTTTGACACAGTTCCTCGCCTCTCGACTTCAATATTTTCGGTCTATCCAGTCTCCTTATCATAGACCTCTTACTCCTATATCACATTTTACATCTTCCAGCATCTGCTTGGCCTATTTGTCGCCTTCCTTTTTGTCGGTGTCCACAACCACACCTTTGGCCATCGTACGTGATCCATCCTTTGGAGATATCCTTACCAACGTAATCGCGTTGTTTAAGACGTGTCTAAGATGTAACTTTCCACGTTCATTGTCGATTAAAAAATAAAACGGTCTAATGAACATCCAAATTAGATCATATACAAAATTAAGACATTTAAATTTGATCTAATTTACATGAATTAATTTCGTATATGATCTAATTTTGACCCGGCAGCTTCTTCACCAGTAGTAGTTTCCAAAGGAAATCGGCCAGATTCTATCTCTTTTACTTAGTTTCCATGTTTCTACTCCATAAGTGCATACGCTCTCTACTATTTGTTATGTAATGCATTTTGTCATTTTTTATTCGAAATAGGGAGTTTAATTACCGGGTCACTCTTTTCCCTTGGCATATCCTATTAGGTATATTCTCAGCACTTTTATTATTTAAGTAGAGTTACTCGAAGGTATCTGAACGATTTGTACTATTTGATATAATCAGTTACTATGTTGAGGTTCTTATATTCTTTATCGCCTACAACCATTTATTCAATCTTTTAGATTTTTATAGTAAGACTCAGTTTTCATACCCTTTTTGGAGCTTGCGAAATATATAGAGCTTGCGTCATCTTCGTCGTCCACTATGACAATCTGATCATTGGCGAAGTGTAATGTTTATAATACATTATCATTTAAAGGCAGTCCCATTCCATTACACTTCCTTTTCCACATTTTGAGCTTTCTCAAGATATGTTCCAAATAATGAGGGGCTAATGAACATCCTTGTCTTAGGCATTTATTCACGAGAAATTTATGAGAAAGTCTTTTACCGATTTTGACTGAGTTCTAATTTTCAGCATGTAATTCTTTAACAGCCTTAGTGAAGGCTTTAGTGATGCCATTTTCTTCATGGTTTGCCATAACTTCTTTAATGGCTCTGTATCGTATGCTTTCTGTAAGGCAACAAATAGGATAGCTCTATCTCTCTCACTCAAACGGATAGCTGTATCTCTCTCAACATGTTTTCCATTAAATTTTTTAATATAAAGATTCTGCTAATGCATTATCTCCCTCTCCTGAAGTCATTCCGCTCCTCAGATTCGGTGTATTGAGCTTCGATTCTCCGTTTTATGAACTTCCCGTACAGTCTTACTACTGAGTAATTATGCTAATAACCCGATTGTTCTTACAATCCCGTCTGTCTCTTTTCTTATAAATAGGAATAATATAAGTCTTCCATTTATTACGTGCGACACAATCTTGAAGACATTTATTGAAAATAATAGATAATATATCCATCACACTGACAGGAGGTCCTTCTGACAGTTCTATATTGATGAAGCCCGGCCCAGAAGCTTTACTATTTTTCAATAATGTCTTCTATCTGGAGTGATAGGCTCGATATTCGTGATATGCCTCCTCTTGCTCCCGCTGCAGATATTATCCATCTTCGGTTAATATAGCTTGTGATAAATCATGTGTAATCGTTTCCAATGAAATACTCTTGCCAGCGAATTGCAGTCATCCAAGATGTATCTTTGTTTTCCATTATTAATCCCGATATTACGTTCCATGCTTTATTTCATACTGTATTTCCTGTGCAACTATCAACTTCTCTACACGTCATTTTTTAGTTCTCATTTGTTGTCTTTATAATGTTCATTTGTGTCTCTTTCTTCAGTTTCAAATACTCTGTTTTGTCACCGTGAATTTGTTATTAGCCACTTTCTGTAGAGGCTTCTAAGCTTGGATTCCACCAAGGTATAAAATTGTTCTTTATCTTTCGTACTCTTTTTCCCTAAAGCTTCATTATCTGATTGATATATGCGCAGTATCAAGGCTTCATAGACCATATTCGAGTGTGAATGTTTGACCTGCTTTCTAAATGAAAAATACGTCTTTGAAGTCAGAAAATACTGGTCTGAGCCACATTTGAGTCCTCAATATGTTCACGGATTTATTTCTAATTTGCGGCATGCACAAAGGCATTATCCGCAATCGTGAGCATTATCAGAATGATTCTTGTAATAGAATAAAAAAATATCTTCCTTCGCCCATATAAAATGGTGACCGGAGAGGAGGAGATGGGAAAAGGAAGTGGTGGAGACAGGGAAGGTTCTCTTGTGAGGGGTGGGTGAGAGGGGTATTAATGAAATTGGGTGATGTTTTTCTTTTGAGGATGTCATTGCAGCGCCCCTGACCGGGAGGTCCTAGGTTCGAGTCCTGACGGCGGCAGGATTTTCGATACTAGCTTTTCAGCTAGGTCGAATTTAGTCGCTGTCTGGAGGAGAATTCTAGCGGCCGGCTGCTCTGATCGGTAGTTTTCCGTGGTTTCTCCGATCAACACCAGGCGAATGCCGGAGCAGTACCCTTCCAAACGGGCCACGGACCGCGCGCGATCTGTCCTTCCTCTTCCTTGTCCTCTCCTCTCCCATTACACACACACTTACACTAACATGCACTACACTACCACATATTCCGGAAGACCGGTCGGGAGCTTAGAGCTTGTCCCGGCTTGGGCGGTGCCCCGCTGGTGGGAGAGTCTTGGTTAGGGGGAAACCCCACTAGCCGACGGTAGGTCGGTGCCGGATCTCGCCATCCAGCGGGGGAAGATCACCGCCACCTCCCGAGAAAAAAAACATGCACTACACTAACGGGACTAATGACCATAGTAGTTGACGCGCCCGGAAACACGAAAAAATCAATCAATCTTTTGAGGAAAATGGACCTGGGGACTTTTTTAAATTTTGTTTTGTTACTGATTTTTGTCTTAAATACAAGAATTTGATAGTCATCCTGAAGGCTTTCCAGGTTTTATTTTGTAGTTAGAAATTCCGTCTCATTATTACTTACTTCATTCTGGTCATATGTATTGTTGACCTACTTTCTAATTGGAAAATACATCTTTGAAGACAGAAATTACTGACCAGAGTCACAATCGAGTCCTCTCACAGCTCGTGCATCACTTTTAATTTAGCTTGCTGCTTTTACAGTAACAAAATTTATACCGAACTGCAGGTTCCGAATGTGTTGGACGCATGTAATCGGTGTATGTCCTTAGGTTTGAGCCATTCAATAGTTATTTTCAATTATTTTTAAAATTGTTTTATACAGCTCAATAAATCGTTCCCTGTTATCATTCTTCCTGTCTGGACCTGCCACTGGGTCATGCGTATGTGTCAATGGGTCAGCGTCTGCCATTGAAGTCTCTAAGTAAAATTACCAGCTTAGTTGGCTCAGGGCATCAATTGATTTCATTGTAGTGCCTCTGACCGGAAGATCCTAGGGTTTGAGTCCCGATGGTGGTAGGATTTTTGACACTAGTTAGTTAATTGAGTTTAATTTAACCGGTTTCTCCGATCAACACGAGGCAAATGCCACATCAGTACCTTAACAAACGGGTCACGGACCGCACGCGATTTTTCCTTCCTCTTCCTTGTCCTATCCTCTCCCCTTACACACACACACACACACACACACACACACACACACTTACACTAACATACACTACACTACCACATATTCCGGGAGACTGGTCGGGAGCTTAGATCTTGCCCCGGCTGGGGCGGTGCCCCCCTGGTGGGAGATACCTGGCTAAGGAAAACCCCGCTAGCCGATGGTAGGTCGGTGCCGGATGTCGGCAACCAGCGAGGGAAGATCACCGCCACCTCCCGCGATAAAAACTTGCGTAACGTTTGCGGGACTAATGGCCTTAGCAGTTGACGACCCCGGAAGCACTAGTCAATCAATCCAAGTAAACTTATCTATTTGTTGTCTCTGACATTATACCGCAACAATGTCAATTAATTTTTAAAAAAATATTTTTCGGTTACAGAAGCATTGTCATTGGGAGTGTACACCACAATAATAACAGCTATAGTATAGTTTTACATAATAATAGTATGTACTTTTAGGATTCTGTCGTTGATCTAATCCCATGACTTAACTTCTTTTTTTATTTAACCAGATCAGTGGGATTACCACTTTACAGATGAGTGTGATAGTGGATCGAGGTTAGGAGTAACTGTAAATTTGCACATCATAACCCTATTTTTGATCGACGACATCCCCACTGAGTAATTCCATGATAATTGTTAATTTTGTGAAGAAAGAAAGATAGAGCGTGAGAGGTGAGATAAAAATTTCTCTTAAGTTTTGGGGGACGGAACAGATCTTTTGGGAAACGGGATTTAATTCTTGTAGGAGCAATGCTGTTTTTTTTTTGTTTTTTTTTTTTCGAGGTTAAAGTGTCTAGTGCAAGGGGCAGTTTGGAGGTTGCAAAATAATTTGGATGACAATAAGGAAATGTAATTTATAATTGGTTCTATGTCTAGTTCACTACGAAGATATTTATTGGTTATACACCATGGGGCATTGGTAATTGTACGAAGGATTTTATTCTAGAAGGTTTGTAAGGGTTTTATAACGGAAGAAGCGGCACCTCTCCAAATTGGGGCTGCGTAATTTATTGAGGGTCTTAGAACTGATTTGGAAAGAAATAAAGAATATTCAATTTTTAGAGATGACTTTTTATTAATAAGGGTACATAATTTGAGTAGGGCTTCATAAGTTTTATTCAATCTGTGTATAATATGAGGTTTTCATGTAAGACGAGTATCCAACAGGACGCCCAGGTATTTGATTTATTTGAAGAGGCCCATGTAATCGGATAATTATTTGCTTTTAAAGGGGGAGGGATACTTGTTCTTCTCAAGGTAAAAAAATTTGTTTCGCATTTTGATGGGTTTAGCTGATTTTTTTTTTTTTTGTCCATTCAGAAAAAAACATTTAAATCTTGTTGAAGGTTATTTATTGATTCTATTTATTTTTTAAGTGATTGTTTAATCAACATCGATACACCATAGCCCCCCTCTTTCTTTGAAACTCCTGTACTCCTGTCCTATAATACTCTCTGCTGCTGTGTTTATATATACGAGTATCTCTCTATTTCTTCTGTACCTTTTCCTTTCTTAATTCCAAATAAGATGACGATATTAAAGGCCATGCTGGTCGGTTTCCATAATTATTTTATCAGCTTTTGTTGATATCTCTGATTGTTCGATGTTCCGACTTTCAGCCCTTTTCCTTGCCAAAGATAGCTGGCCATTTTGTTGGTTTGGTTTTGAAATTCAAAGAGGAGAATATTCATCTTTGAAAAAACTCCTCTTTGCGGATTTGGCGTTAGTTTTATCACAGTGCAACCAGAGTATTTTAAGTACAGGTGTACTGAAGTTTTCAGGTGGTATTGTTCAGGCGAACGGGCGGATTTGAAAACAGCGCTCTGCCAATTTCGATTTACTAAACAAGATTCCTATTGGATTCATGAGCATCCAATAAAACGTTCAATGATACAGTTGGCCAACTTGTTAACGCAAGCAAACAGTGTGACCAACATTGCACAGTGAGTTGAATAGTAAATATCGCATGGAATGAGTGTCGATTTGAGGTTATGAAATAGAATTTCATTTTCTCTCACTCGGAAGTATTTTCTAGATAATTGCAGATTATCAAAACTTAATAAACTGAGAAAACATGAAGCTTGTAAGTTTTAAGTTGAATTTAAAATTATGAACTTTGTGTGAAGGCATATATTTCCCTTAAAACTATATTTGTTGTTCATTCATTTTTTCTAGTACTGCTTGAGTTGTGATCCAAATAAACCGTGTTATATTTTACGGTTTAAAGAAATAACATTGATGTTAGATTGTGGGTTGTCAGCCCATACTGTTCTCAATTTTCTACCATTACCTCTAGTTCCTAGTGCTCGACTGAACAATTTGCCTGGTTGGATGCCTCGTGATATTGCTGATGCTCAACTTGAAGGGGTGAATTTTTGTGAAAATGTACCAAAAATTATTGTGAATTTAGATGTATGAAGAGAGTCACATTTCAGTTTCATTTTTCAGGAATTGAAAGAATGTTGTGGCAGAGTTTTTGTTGATTCAGCCCCAGAATTTTTCCCACCACAGCCAAAAATAGTTGACTTCTCAGAAGTAGATGTAATTTTAATATCAAATTACTTATGTATGTTGGCTCTTCCATACATAACAGAAGGAACAGGATTTTCAGGTGTCGTGTATGCGACAGAACCAACAATGCAGATAGGAAGGTACTTAGTTGTTTCTTTATTGTATCTAATTTCTAAAAATGTGTAAGTATATTTATAATATAGAACTTGGAGTTATAATAATGTTTATGTAGAAAGTTAATTTATGATAAAGGTTGTTTCTGGAAGAATTAGTTCACCACATTGAGCAAACTCCAAAGGCTACTTTGGCCAGTCACTGGAAAGAACATCTGCATGTGTTACCAGCTCCTCTGTCAGACAGTTTGAAGCCAAGAAACTGGAGGCATATTTATGACATGAAAGCTGTGAATGACAGTCTTGCGAAGATTCAAATGGTTGGATACAATGAGAAACTGGTAGGTTGCGTATTAATTATTTTCATCCATCTCTCCTTACTCTCTCTGCAACAAATAATCTAAATAACTTAAACCTTAGCTCAAGTTAGCAATGCTCCGTCTTTAACATGTTTTAAAAGTTATTGAAAAAAAAATTATGGGTTTGGGACATTACAGCAACAAAATAAGCTATACTACCCAAAGAAAGTCTTCTTCCCCAAACATACAAATGCATGCATAAGAATAACAAGATAAGCCAAACTTTCAGTGTAATCAAGATAATTCACATGTGCAAACATTTAATGTAATAGTACTTCCATTACCAGGTAGGAAATCCTAATAAAAATTTATTCTAAACATTGAACTTGCATTCAACAAATCGCATTGCAATGGTGGAGTATGATATTGTAATTCGTGGAAACAGCGGTGTTAAATAAGTCAACTCCTAACTTTGTTCATTAACATTTTTTCAATAAATGAAATGCTTCAGGAAATATTGATTGAAGACTTTAAGCAGGAAAATATAGATTTGGGATTTCAGAAATAGGATTTTAAGAAAGACAATCAATGGAAATAAAAAACTGTTAGATTGACCCATTCCAACATATTACAGGTAAATCACAGTACAAGAATTATACAGAGAAAACTCAAGGAAATGGAATGTCAGATCTAAAAATTTTAATTTGATGTGAGAGTATACCTTGACAGAAGAAAAGAATAATGTGTGCTGATGTGACATGGGTTACATGCAACAAGTAGTAGTCAGAGAGAGTGTGATTGCATAGGCTTCCTGGGCCAGAGTTTGTAGGCTGTGTTCTAGGCTATCCAGGGTGAACCGCGTCTCTGATGTGGTGGCTGACATGTTGTGGCCTTCTCAGAGCATACTGCTGCAGAGCAGTTCGCTCTGAGGAAGGCCAAAACATCAGCCACTACGACAGAGACACAGCACATCCAACCTAGATAATACATCTGAGAGAGTGGCCTTTCTTTTAAAATACTCTCTTTAGATAGTTTTTTTTTTTTTTTTTCTTTTGGGTTGAGCTACTTTCTGTTTTACCCAACCCCCTTCCCAGCTGCTATCTGTTAATGCCTGAGGAAAATGCTAGTCTTCTACAGTCTACCACCCAAGGTGTCTTCTGACCTACATCTCAGTGGATGTAACATTAATGTGGGAGTAGGGAGCTAGATCCTCATTCACATACACACAGGCAGGGCAAGGGTTTAAAAGAATGTTAGGATGTACGTAGGTGAAACCCAAGGTTCCGGAAATGAACCCTGTGCCACTAATGAAAAGATGAAAAGGGTATCTGTCTCACACAAAAGATTCTTCCCCATCTGAATGGACCAGACATGAGAGAATACAATTGGAAAGGTAGTGAATGAAGGGTAGAAAGCCAACCATGCTGCAAACACAAGGGTGATACTTCCAGGCCTATGAAGGATTGAAACCTGTGATCCCACTCACCATACCATGTTCACTTCAGCACTACTAATCTTGATAACCACAGCTCTTTGGGTTGGCAAGATCGCAATGTAGTTATCCACATAATAAACACAAAGCAGAGATTTCAACTATTACTACTTGCCCTTAATGATTCAGAAAACAAACCACTCTTACAATTTGTGATGAAACTATTATTGTGTAGGTGTGTTCTTTTAGTGATAAATGTTCTGAACCTAAGAATCCTAGTCCATAGATCACTAAATTTAAGTCAGAGACAATTGGAACACAGTGAAAACAATACAGATGACCATTGAACACTCTAAATTGTCGAACTCAGTAAGTAAAAACCTGCAATTTATGATGCAAGTTCTTTAGTAATGAACATGTCTTAATAACTCTTAAATGTACCCTTACTTTTTCAATACTTCCCATAACGTGAGGAAATGTGAAGAAATTGATTTCCACTCTGAAAAATTGTTTCAGTCATGAAAAATGAATGTGAGTAAAGAACTTCGTAAACAAAAGCATAAATGTATCCCCCGCCCCTTATTTCAAATGAACTCAAAATACTAAGCATCAGTACTTTAAATATCTCTTCTTATCTTTTTCTGCTCTCTAATTAGTCTGTGCAGATTGATGTTTGTGACTAATTTAAGCCTTTTTTGTAAGTTAAATGAAGGGGATACCATACTATCATGAATAATATAATAAAATATTAAATTTTATTGTTTATTCATAAGGTGTGAAGCCAATGCCAGATAACCAAACAGACTGAGAAGGATGCAGAAGAGGCGTGCAATTTTTGGGGATGGACGAATTTCAGCACATGCAAAATTTCATAAGGAAAGCTTTTGAATATTTTTATAGAAATATTTCTTTCTGTGTTTGAATCGAAAGCAATTGTTAATTAATCAAATATAATTCCAAACAATCCAGTACAGTGGAACATTGATGATGGCTGTAGAGAAATGGTGGCCAAAGATGGATTTAAACAAAATCATGACATCGATTTTTCTACCTCTAAAAGGCATTATGCAGAACGAAGTCGATATTTATCAAAATCATATTTCTCTAAAACAGTAGCAAATGGTATAGTTGTTAAAAGATTATGTTTAGTACATTCACCATCTATAGAGAATGTTTCATGTTATTAATTTTAGTATAATTGACAATTCACTTACGAACTATTTGGTAATTAGTAAATGTAAATTACAAAAATTGACACATGACACGATTACACATATGGGCACAGTTGAAAAATGTATTCTGTTTAATCCATTTCTTTCTTTTTAGGATATATATGGTGCCTTAGAAGTGACTGCAGTAAGCTCAGGGTATTGTTTGGGGTCAAGTAATTGGGTTATAAATTCACATTATGAAAAAATTGCATATGTCAGTGGTTCTTCGACTCTGACCACACATCCCAAGTGAGTTTTCTTCATCTTATAAAATAATATGATTTCATTTGTAATAATTTTCTAAACATGCAACTGGTATTTTCAGACCAATGGATCAAGGAGCACTAAAGAATGCAAATGTTCTTATACTCACTGGATTGACCCAAACCCCAACTGCTAATCCTGATTCAATGTTAGGAGAGCTGTGTATGACAGTAGGTGAGTTCTTGTATAAAAGTGGTGTGTAGTTGGTAATAAAAAGGTGAAATTCTCAAGGTCTTCAGAGAATCCTAAGGCATTATAAGAGATAAAAGTCATAAAAAATTACTTACGTTTCTCCAGTCAAGCTCTATTTGTAACACCAGCAATCACACATAGGACTCGGTGGAGTTTCAAAACTATTTTAACTATCATTGTTACATTCAATTTCTTTAGGTATTAGTGTATTTTTGTTTATTAAATGTTTAAAAATATATTTGCATGAAATGAAATTTTATAACTAAGCAAAAAAGAAGTTGTGCAACTTCAAATGTTGGATTTCTTTCTTACTTGCGTGGCATATTACATTGCTTAATAATATTGATTATTCATAATAGATGATTAAGATGCATAATATTTAAGATTCATACATCCAATTTTTACATTAATCACTCTCAGCTGTGTTACAATTATTGCAAACAATTTTCTTTGAATAATTCGTAAAAGTATGTCTTTGGCAAGCACTGCATATCCTTGTTGTCACCTTATTTTCTTTTCTAATGAAATGTTCATAATGTTTGCACTCTGTGAATATCAGTAATGTGCATTATTGGCGACAGGAAAGTGGCGTGACTTCAGTTCAAGGAACAGATAGCAAAAGAGATTAGTCAGGAGTAGTTAGACCCAGGAAAGACATTCTTGAAAGGGTTCCCAAAAGCAAAAATTTCAGTCCAAGTACTAAGTATCTACCCAATCTAAGTACCAAGTATAACACTGGAATCAGAGGAAGGTTAAAAGCAACTATGGTTCATGATTTAGGCATGTCTATTATATGCCCAGGAGGAAAGCAAAGTGCCAATAGAGTATTATAACATATTATAAGAAGTATAAGACACACATTCTTTCATTTCCTACCAAAGGAGTTCTGTCATTAGAAACATTCCAGCCAAAAGATCTGTACTTGTGTTTAAAACCGTACTACATATATAAGGTAAAACAATGTGTTTCAATGTATTTCCACCTCATATTTGATGGTATCAGTTTCCAGATTGGCAAAAATGAATAAAATGATAAATTATATCAATAACCTATGAAATATAAGACCTAGACATTTGTGGTGGAGCTTGTGTACCCTCATGATCCTGAGAGCTATGCCAACGGTAGTGTAACTACTGGTAGGGCCTCCCTTGTCAGACAGGTTGAAGGGAAGGGGGCAGTCGAAGGAGTATTTTTGAAGAGAGCTTCGAGACCAGGAGAGGAACGCAAGATGCTGACGAAGACCTCCGACACGGCAAAGATAGCCTTGAAAGAGTAGGCAGAACACTTAACCTGGTGAAGGCAGTCTGCCTAGGGATGGTGAGCTGAAATTTTACCCAGCTGGCTTGCAAGCTGTGAGATGACAGCCCCGTCACTGAGCTTAACCTGTGCAGCACTCATTATGCGACCAGGGGATTTTGCACATGCTGACAATCTTCACAATAAACTGTCAGATTGTTCAAAACAACAATCAAAGCATGAAAAGGACAAATGATTTGGTATCACAATGGTTGGTGGACTGAACAAAAATTGACACTTGGAACGTGAGAGGGTTGGGAAACAAAGAAGATGAGGTAGCTTTTAAATTAAACGAGATAGAAAATGACCTCTGTTTCATAACAGAAACCAAGAAAAAGCTAAAAGGTCCGAAAGATCTGAACCATTATACAATGATGTTCAGCAGAGTATCTCAAAAAACATGTGCAATCAGTGCAGTTGCTATATTTGTCAGTAAAAAATGGAAAAATAAAATAACTGAATAATCTTTTATAGATGAAAGAATTGTCACTTGTAAATTTAAAATAGATAGGGGCACTTAGTAATAATTGGTGTTTATGCCCCTGAAGAGGGAAGGAAAGAGGACACCAAAGATTTCTATGATGATCTGCAAAAAGATTTAAATGAAGTAATAAAAGGTATAATGTTCTTTATTTGCGGTGATTTAAATGCAAGGGTAGGCAATATTCCATTTCCAGGAATCATTGGCACCTTTGGTAATCACCACATTAACAGAAATGGTGAAGAGCTTAGACAGTTTGCAACCTTTAACCAACTGAAAATAACCAATACCTTCTTTAGGAAAAAGGATATTCATAAATTTACATGGAGTGCCAGAGGCCACAGATCTTTAATAGACTACTTAATAGCAAATTATAAAATCTGCAAGAAAATACAAAATGTACGAGTGTATCGAGGAAGTGATATTTACTCTTGACACTATCTATTAGTCATTGCAACTATTACAATAATTACAAAGTGGAAGAAATTTAGAGCTAAGAAATAAACACGTCATGAAGTCTTTAAAGTATATCTCCTTTAACAACAAAGTATTAGAAGATTGTATCAAATAGGCTACAAGAACATCTTTTAAATTTGCTGACATCTTTTAAACTGCTGACAATATAGGTTTAGAATGGCAAAATATAAATCAATGCATAGAGATGGCAGCCAACAAAGCAATAGGAAAGAAAAAGAAGTTCAGAAGAAGAAAAGGATTAAGAATTTGGAATGAACAGATAGCCATGGTAGTGAAAGATAAAGAAAGAGCTTACAGAAAATTTCTTTATAATCAATCACAGGACGCTGAAAAAGAATACAAACAAACAAGAAATCATGCCAAACAAATAATCAAATCTGCACATCAAACATCGTGGGATAATATTATAACAAACATAGAAAACAATATATATGGGAGGCAAATGTTTGCTTTCAAATTAATGAGACAGACAGACAGAAGATGTAGTGGATATAAATGTAATTGACCAAGAACAATGAAAAACTCATTATAAGAAACAGCTACACAGAAATACCTAATATCAGAGAGGATGAATATGGCCAGAATACAACTTTTGACTCTATAACCTTGGATGAACTACAAGCAGCACTAAAATGTATGAAAAACAGAAAAGCATGTTATCTATATTATGCGGTTATGGTATTAATGCGGAACTTCTTAAATACACAGGAACTCTATATGAATTCAGACTATTGCATATGTACAATGAGTGCCGGCTAAGCTACAAAATACCGATCATCTAGAAAGCATGAGAAGTCATATCTCTGTTTAAAAAGGGCAAGAGGAATGAATGGGAGAACTGCAGGGGCATTAGCCTTCTGAATGTTGCTTACACAGTGTATGCAAAAATAATTAACACTTAAAAAGCCTAAAAAACATAGCTGAAGTCCGTTTACAAGAAGAACAAGTTATTTCTGAAAAAGTTGCTTATGCAGTGATAATATTTTTATTATTAAAAGAATTGTAAAAAAAAGTCAATCTTGAAACTCATTTGGCTTTTTATTGACTTTGAAAAAGCTTTCGACATTGTTGACAGAAATAAATTATGGAGCATAATTAAGAACAATGTTTACCCTAAACATGTAGTGGTATGTGTCAAGGGGCAAAAATTGTTATAAACAGAGGGAAAAGAAGACTTGAAGAAATTATTCTAAATCGTGGCCTGAAATAGGGATGTAGCTTGTCTCCAACATTGTTTAATTTATACATAGATGATCTGATACAGAAGTTGAAACTTAACATTAGCCCTGGCATACAACTAAGTAGAAAAAATTTTTAAATGTGCTATTATATGCTGCTAAATGTGAAATAAGTTGTGATGCCGATAGGGACATAGAAAATAAAATCCATAGATGTCAATCGGTATGTGGGATAATAAATAGAGCCCTCCATAATAAAACATGACCAGATACAAAAATCAAATTTTACAAGACAATGGCTGTCCCTGTTCTTTTGTATTGCAGTGAATCATGGATAACTAAAGAGAGAGACAAAACCAAAATCCTACTAGCTGAAATCAGATTCCTCAGGAAAGTTAGAGCCTGCACCAAATATAATCTCAAAAGAAATGAGATATCCGAAAAGATTTTGTAGGACATTTATAATATAAATAAAGAACTAGAAAATTGTAAAGGTTCCTTGAGACATGTACAAAAAATGGACGCCAATAGAATCCCCTATTTGGCAATGCTCTATCGACCCACTGGCAAAAGAGATGTCAGGAGACCTAAGAAAAGGTGGCAATAATAATGATGATAATTATAATGAAAAGGAAGAAGAAAGGAAGAATTTTGTGAAGATGGAACATAATTGTTCCCAATAATTGTAGGAGAAATAGTGTTAAAAAGCAAGTGTTTTTCTTGTGGGGAAAAAACAAACACAGTTGTTTGTTTTTTTAATGTAATTGCATTTTGTATATATTGTAAAAAATGGAATTACTAATTCTGAATTAATTTTGCTACTTGTCATGTACTGTTCTTCTCAATCCACTTGTGCACATTCTTCTCAATGCACTGTTGATATAATATTTACAATTTCAGCAAAGGAAGAAAATATAAGTAAACCAGAAATGCCCTCAAATGAGGGCATACAGATATTGCGTTAATATATCTATCTAATATTTTGCTATACAGCAAATATCAATTGTTCATTGTTATAACTTAATGTAAACTTTGCAGCTAACACACTTCGATGTGGTGGGAGTGTTCTAATTCCCTGTTATCCATCTGGTGTTGTGTATGATTTATTTGAATGTTTATCAAGTCATTTGGATGCATCGGGAATGACATCCATTCCTATGTTCTTCATATCACCAGTTGCAGACACTTCATTGGCATATTCTAATATTTTAGCAGAATGGTAAGCAAGTAGCAAAAATCTCAAAATCTTACATACAAATGTCCTGTTAATATTGTAGTGTGTTGTTCAAATAAATTATTGGTTTCACATTATCTTCTATCTTTGTATGAGTATGAATCATCTTACATTAAAAATTAATTATTAATATTTTTCTCTCTTCATCTATAGAAGTTTCATAATTATTTGTGAACTTATTTTTTTAAGGCTTTCAACAAACAAGCAAAACAAAGTGTACTTACCAGAAGAGCCTTTTCCACATGCATTCCTTGTGAGAAATGGCCGTCTCAAACATTTCAAACACATTTATACTGAAGGCTTCAGTACAGATTATAAACAACCATGTGTTGTGTTTTGTGGTCATCCAAGTCTTCGATTTGGAGATGCAGTTCATTTTGTTGAACTGTGGGGTGGTAATGCTTTAAACACAATAATTTTTACAGGTAAAGTACAACAGAATCATGTTTTGAGGATTAACCTTTAATTTTTTAATGGATCTATGTAGACACAATACAACTATAAAATGTTAATATTATTACTTGAAAAGTAATTCCAATCTATTTTACTAATTTACAATGCATGCAGAAATTGAAAGCAAACTATTCAACCACTGACTGTGTGAAAAATGTCTGTGACTTCATTAGATACCCAGGAACTCATGAAAAATTCAAAAACATTTTTATTAGTAGTATCCAGTGCATCCACAAGTTGAAAGAAAACTGCTACCTCTGGCCATGTGGGAAGTGCCCATGGTTTTGTTAGATATCCAGAAATATTTACATTACTAATATCTGATGTGTGCAGAAGTTGAAAGGAAAGGCCATGCGAGAGGTGTTCATGGTTTCATTAAGATATCCAAAAACTTGGGAAAATCCAAAAACATCTAGTTTTGTTCTGCTGCATTTTTGCTGCTGCAGGTCACTTGTATTTCCTAATATTTTTCTCCAATAATTTCTAATTAAAGCATGTAAATAGCATTGTGTTTGTTTTTTAAATAATTCTTGCTATTAAAGTAGTCAAGAAGTGGTAGTCTTGATCAAAAACATTAATCTTTTAAATTAGTATCTTATACTGTAAACTCTCTATCTTGGACTCCTTTATAATGAAAATATCTCAATAAAGTAGATATTACTTGAGGATTGTTGGTTTATCATTTAGACCAGGCTTGCACAGCATTTTGCACTTTCACTGATCTCGAGAGCCGTGCACAAACCACTCGAGTGCAAATCCAGGAAGCAAAGAAGGGTGGGAATGAGATCTGTTCTAGGAGTGGGGACCACCAATGAGAAAGCACCAACGAGAACTGTAACACGTAAATTGAAATTGCAATCGGTGAGAACAAAACAGACTGTTACATACAGTTCATGTAATATTGCCTTTTGTGTTGTATTGGAAATGTTTGTTGTCTATATATGATGATGTGAAATATGAACCTAAAACAAATTAGACATACCTGCATATTTGGTTTGGACTCCAAGTATTATAATTGCTTGTAGGGCTGCTACTTTGCTATGATGTAACCACTAATTTAGTGTGGTGCTTAACACAAAATTGTAATATTGAATCGTGTTTATTTGACGGTGACAGTAACCAACTATTTTTTCATTAACTATTAATTGATTCAGACAGTTATATCAAAGAGAGAAAAATTCTTCAAACATCATGATTACTAATTTTTGACAAGAGTACACTATGTATTTCTAATATCAAATCAATGTACACTATTTATTCATAATCATTTTCGACGTTCATATATTTAAAATATATTAACTGAATTATATTAGTATAATATTGCCCATAAAACATTAATTCAACTTCACTGGCATAAACTTAAATCTTTATAAGTATCTCTTACATTAGAGTAGAACAATATCCAGTACATCAGACATTTTCGTTAGTTATACTCACATAATTTCCTTCGTTTTGCTATCATTTGTAGATTATAACTTCCTTGGTGAAAAATCAATTTTTAAATTGTAAATGAATGGTAGTTAGAATTAAATAATTTTTTTTTTAAATACCACTGCTTGAAAATATTGTTTAAGAATCGTAATGAGCATATTCTTAAAAATATCAAAGAAGGTAAATGTGTCGATACATAGCAGTGCAAAGAAGAACATAAACAGTGAATTATGACCCTTGCAGCTACAAATATGTGACATTACCCATTTAAATAAGTGGGCAAGTAATTTCACAGCATGAATCATTGCATTAGATGCCCAGACTTTCAATCTATATGCTGTGCTGTTCCTGTGTGCAATAGCAAGCTGCTCCTCTCCCCACAAAGCTGCTTACCACCCACTACTTGCACTTACACTGCTCTCGCGGGCAGACCTCTGACTCTTGAGTGCAGAATGCCTGCGGGAACAGACATTGTGCAGGCCTGATTTATCCAATATCCTCTGTATAATGAAAACTCTCGATAACAAAAAAAGTACTTGTTCCCCTAAGTTTCATTAAGGGTTAACACCAATGTATTTAATGTATTGGAAACATTTCATTATATTTGCTTTCTTTACCATTAATACTGTTTATTACAGAACCAGACTTTCCTTATTTGGAAGCTTTAGCACCTTTCCAGCCTTTGGCGATGAAAGCTGTACATTGCCCTATTGATACAAGCTTGAACTTCACACAAGCCAATAAACTAATCAGAGATTTAAAACCAGGCACCTTGGTTCTGCCAGAATCCTACAGACAACCTCCTGGTACAGCTCCTCATCGCATGGATCTTATTATAGAAACAGTAAGTGCAATTTGCTGTTTCTTCTGAATACTACTTTTATTTAGAAATGAAATAATGAATATTTTTCAGGATAGGCCTCTCTTATCTTTCAAACGGGATGAAGTTCTCACTCTTCCTTTGAAGAGGAAGCAAACACAAGTGGATATGAGTCCTGAATTGGCTGAAAATCTAGTGCCAAATGAAGTGAGATCGGGAGTAGCCCTTGCTACACTGACAGCTGCGATACAAGTGAAAGACAATAAGCACACTCTCAAGGTATTAACTGGTATTTATTTATAAACTAACAAAAGAACCTTGTTTTGCCTTGGTAATTATCACAATTTTCTATTAATCAGGACAAGGAATTAGTTCTATCTGTTGTGTATCTCCACCCTGGCCCCACCTCTGTCCACCCTACTCTGCGATGAGCATTGCTGTCACCATCATTGCTATGGGCTGCTGTATGCAGATGTACTTGACAAACTTTTAGTGACAATTTTGACCTAAAATTACTCCTAAGGAATGAAATCAAACACATTTAGGACATTTTATGGACTTTAAAAACAATTACAGGTCTTTTGATGTACTCCCTCACCCCTTCAAAATTCTCACAAAAATCTCAGTGTATACACACTTAATTTTGCTCAAAGGTGTCAGAAAGGGATTAGGGATAATTTTTATGACATCTCATGCAGACAGTAACTTCTCTTGTTTTGAAGGCTATATGAACAAAAGTTCATTAAGATTGGAGTAAAACTAGATTTGTGTGCAAAAACAAACAGCATTCTTCTTTGTATACAAAAAATAAAAATTTCAAAAAAGATGTAGCCTAAGTTATGGCATTGTACCTTGCGGTGAAAACTGCATTGAAATGAATTCAGCCATTCCATTGATTAGCCAGGTCAGAAGAAAAGAAGAAAGACAAAAATTGTAAAAGCAAATGTATTGGTTTTTAAATCATCTACATAACCATATAAAATTATAAAAAGGCAGTAAGTATTTTTGAAATCACAGAGAGGCACTCCAATTACATTTTTATATAGATTCAGTTACGATATAGATATAAAATGTTTGCAGATATATGCAAATCTGACCAGAAGTTACATTTTAAGAGACTCTTGAATGACTAATTTTTGAATAACAAATAGAAATTCAAGAACAAATCAGCTTCTTACTAATACTCTGATCTAGCAAAATTGATTATATGATGGAAATACTATAAAATTCAAAATAAGAAAAGGAAAAGAACTATATGTCTGTAGCAATGTTAATTCATAATTCAAGGGTACAGATCTTTGTCTATCACATAAATTGATAGGTCTTACGGGCCCCTAAAAGAACTTCCTACAAATTAGAAACCAGTTGAAATAACATTCTGATTGTATTGCACCTGCATATTACACAGAAGTATCTATGTCATAGTATTTGTGAAGCAATGAAATTTAAGAAAGAGATACTATAGCAGCAAAATGCAATAAGGAAAATGCGCAGGAGACTGAAGAGTGGGAAATACTTTGATTGCAATATGGCTTTTAAATTTATTTATTAATGGCTTCTTTTTTATATTAAAGCAATGAAGTGAATATGTGTTGTAGTGTATTAATTTGTAGATGAGTGTTTTCCGTTACTAGAAAATCAAATGTTAATAGAATTTAATTTTATTCATATTAAATTGAATAGATTTTGGAAGAACCAGAAAAACCCTCCAGTCGAAAAAAGTCTCGAGCTTTAGAAGAAGCATTGAATAAGAAACCTACAAATTATACATGGGGAGTTCTAGACATTGATGAATTTATCCAAAAAATTACCCAGGAAGGTATCACAGATGCAAAAGTGGAACAAGTAGCAAGTGGATATATTATTCATTTGGTAAGATAATATTTTTATGTGAAATTATGTCAATGCCTTTGATTCATTAAAGAATTTGGATTTTTAGATTCTAAAAACCCATATTTTTAGGCACCTGGAAGAGGGTCATACAAAATGAAAATAGGTATGAGTGTTGTATAAATAGGCAACATAAATAAGGTAGACAAAGCTTTAATATCGATTTTATTTTATTTTATGCTGTTTTATTCAAAATTAAGAAAATAGTGCAGGTAATGAAATAAATGAATAGCACTTCTGAAATAGAATTTATAAAGAAATTTATTACATCATCAGAAAATTCTAAATTAGAATTATTGATTGAAGGACTTGGCCCATGGTTCATGGCAAAGAAAAGTCAGTAAGTCAATAACATATTCTGGCACATTTAATTTTGTTTAGAATGTTGATTCCAAACTCTTCAGTCAATCTAAAGGGATGACTATGAAAAAGGTGTTTTGAGCACAAGAGAAGTACTTGTAATTATTTTTGATCATTAAAATAGAAAAAGAATCCAAGATGTATCAATTTCTAGTTTGTTCTGTAATGTAAAACACTTCATTCCATATTTTGCCTGTTCATTAATTAATTGTGGACACCATAGTTGCACTTTGAAGGAAATATTTTAGTTGTTTATGTATATTGTATCATCTTTATATTGCTGCTTATAAAAAGTGTGTGGTATATTTTAAAGTTCTACTTTTTCTATCCAGCCAAATGAAGATACACTCATTCAAGTTGAAGATTCATCGACTCATATATTTTGTGAAGGTGATATGCTTTTAAGACAAAAATTAAGAACTATATTACTCCAGTGTCTCAACAAATTTTAAGGTATTTATAATTTATTACAAGGGAAAGATGTGATAATTTTTATCTTAAAAGATAAAGTGACCTTGTGAATTTTTTATGTGTGCGAGTGTGTCTGTGTCTTCCTGTAGTTTGTATTTTAGGAAAACTCGATTTTCAATTCTGAGTTTACCGCAGAATGTATAATTTTTTTGTATTTTCAACAGTGCCAGTTGTAAAATTGTTTTAATTTCATAATATTGATGATGAACATGTTCTGTTGAAGATAACATTGAAATTATATTTTGTATATATCACATGCTGTGAAATGCACATTCCATGAAAACAAAAAGCTCACGTGAAAGTTATTGGGAGGTTTTATTTAGAATTACATTAAACAAATTTCAAGAAGTGAAAATTTTTAAATTTTGTTTTTGAGCAAATGCTTCTTTATAGTTAAATGTAAGTTGTTGTGAACAAATTCATATTGTAAAGAATTTTGATGTTTTTTTTTATTGAATAATGATAAATATCAAATAAAGTGATGATGTACATAACAGAAGCATTAAATCTAAGAAGTATTTTGTTCTTTTTTCCTAAACGGGAGTTATATAATACAACAGGGTTGTCCAACTGGTGGCCATTTATTAGGGTCCATGAAAGGTTATTAGTTAAAAGTCAGATGTAGCCCTTAAGGCATTGCCAGTTGGTCACCCCTGAACTACAATTTTAAGATGAAATGTTTTCAAAACTCCAGCAGTAAATCATAACTTATCCATCTACTATGTGCATTTATCAAAACACTTTCTTGTATAATTTTCTTCTTAATAGTTTCTTAAAAGAAATATAAATAACTTAATGAAAACTTTTTGTTTTCTCTTTTAAATTAAATAAAATCTCCAGTCTTAGAAGCCAATAAACATGTGTAACCTATCATGATATCTTACAATTACAATAAAACAAACCCCTTTCTTCTATTATTTGTAATTTCTTTTGAAAATGGCAATTGTTGTATGATGTACAAATGAGAGGAATATATTAAAAACGAACGATTTTGATCAAATAAAAACAAACAAAGGCTTGGTAAAAATTTTATTGTCAATCGTTTGGTTAAATTTGTGCACTTGACAATATATTTTTTTCTCAAATAGTAGGTATTATATTGAAACAATTTTCTGATTATTGTGATTACACGTTTTGTTTCTATTGTCTCTTGTAACTACACTAAAAATATTTTGCTAGGACTCCTATGTGTGTATCATCGAAACAAAATATATGTCAGATTACTTTACCAACAGGAGAGAGGGAAATAAATGTTCACTTTAAACTTCTTTGGTTTTAAATCAAAGCATTTTTGGTACTTCTCTTATACGGTCAGTGCAATATATTACATTTTACAAAATCAACTTGAGCATACAAACAACTCTAACAGATAAATACATTTCACTCTTTTCTAATTACCATATATCTATTATCACACAAAATATGATGAATACTCATGGGGCATTACTCCTCTTCTTGGATAGAACGTGTGGTTTACTGAATAATTGAGCAAATTTGTTATATTTGATGTATAAATATCTGCAAATCGAAATAAGCGTCGCGAGAAATAAGTCGGATTATGAAATGTACGAAACACACTTCCAAACTGCTTGTTGAATACGTTTTTGCTCTTGTGTCTGCAACAAAAATGATTAAATAGAATGAAGAATTGAAATTATTTGTACAAAAAAATCTGGTGATATAAGCAGAATCAGACAACACTGAAATATTTTAGAAATTAATGCACATCACGGGAAATTATGTCACTGTGCCTGCAAAACTGGCTATGTGCACCTTTTGAGAAAATGAATTATGTACACTTTAAGGAACAAGAAACTACGTAAAATTGGAATGTTAATTCCAAGCATTGGTGAGGCATGGTATTTGTCATCACAAGATTGGTCAAATATCTGAGTCTATCTTTCTGAAGTGTCTAGGAGAGGGGGTATTTATAATATTTTTCATCGAGTGTTCTGTCTTTTTAAAACACTCAAACAACATTAATTTTTCTGGTATTATTTCTCCACATTCTTTTCAATAAATTTTCTGAACACCTTACATTTGTATTGAAATTGATAGTGCTACAGAATTATTTGCATTGTTGTTCCTGTGACCGCAGAAATGAGACCGGAGTCTAAGTTGGGGTTAAACTGATATTTATTAAGATTGGTCTAAGGTTAATTTATTAAGGTTGCGTCTTAGATTGGGGTTAAACAAAATTTTATTGGATTGTGGTCAGTGTATGAAATATTTCAATTTTTGTGAGCTCTAGTTGATTTTTTAAGGGCTTTAAATTACAAAATCCAACAGAAACCCAAAAATTTTGACTGGTCTGTTTGGCCTTATCTTTTATTTTCAAAAGAAATGACACTTCAATAGAGCTACAAATAAACTTCATAACTGTCACCATAAAGTGCTTGTCAAGTAAACTTTTCTTCCTTCAAATGTAACAAATAAATTAACAAAGGGCAGAGTTGGACTTTGTCACTTTCAAAAGCTTCTCGTCAAATTTATGTGAACTAAATATTTTTTGTTTGAACTGATGTAAAATATCTTCTTAGTTTTCCCATAATGCATGACAATTAATAGAACCCTGATAACACAACTAAAACTCAGTTAAAGCACTGAACAATCAGAGTGCACACAAAAACTCTGCACCATTTCACTCACAAGTTCACACTGAGAGTTCAAGTGATGCGCTAGACATGGCTGGAAACTGCCAAACAGCTGAGAGATTCTCTGAACACAATGATAAATAGAAGAGTTTATTACCAAGAAAAGAACACAAACCATTGCGGCTGGTTGAGTCTTCGAGGATGGTCAGAGAGCTCTCAATTCAATGCACTTTTAGCAATTCATTTCCGATCTTCTCATTGCGTTATGATTATTTCTTAGCTGTTTCATAAGTATTATTGCTTAAATACCCAATTCTCCTCTAAAATATTTAAAATACAATATTTTTATTATTTTTATTGGTCATAGCCACATTTATTCACAACTAGACATGTCACCACTGATTGCTAGAAATATAATGAAGTTTTAACTCACACAATACAAACAAAAATAATTATTTGGATGTGTTTTATGTCTATCCTGTAAAATTACGTTCACTTCACATTGCTAATTTTATAGAAGCAATGACAATATGTATCTTTAATGAAAAAAGTAAAAGGTGATTTATTTCCATCTCTTTTTCATTTGAATATTTTGTGTCTAAGAACTCAAAGATAATGCTTATTAGCAGTAATAACGCATTCTCAGATGTGACAACTGAGAATCTCTCATCTTGCCTACGCATTGAAAATCTTTGTGAATTAGCTACCATACTTTCAAACTAGTGGTGCTAAAAGAGCATGTACTTCCTGACCCGTACTTTCTTGCAAAATTATGCAAAAGGTACTCAAATTTTTGAAAAATTGTTCATGACCTTATTTCAAAATTTATCTTTAAGGAATAGATTTCATTAAGGGGGAAAATCCCTATCCTAATAATAGTAGTAGGAAGCCACAAACAAAATTTTGAATTTTTGTTATTTTCAAAAAATTAGAGTTTTCAACAAAAATGAGACCTACACCATTCTCTTAAACTTCCTTCACTCTATCCAACAACAAACTTTAATAAAAAGCAATGGAGTCATTTTGTTGAAAATATTGAAAATGACCCAGGGGCTTCATGTGAAGTACCCCCCACAATTAAAATATCCGTTTCAAATTCAAGGGGCCATGACATTAGCCATATTGATTGCGGAATATCAATTTTGGAGAAAATCTGCTGTGAATGGTTTAGGAATCAGAATGGTTTAGCCGCTAGCATTGTTTGTAGATGGACGGATTATAGATTCTGCATTTAACCGAATTTTGTTATACGGTTTAGTTCTTACACTTGCCCAGGATTTCTTGTGAATTTCACTCGTCTTTCAGCAATCAAAGGTAGAAAAGTCAACCTCCTCTATTTGAAAAACAGACAGTAGTACCAACAAAACACACAGAAAATGACTGGATTGATGCTGTCATAAATTCTGAGGAATGAATAAATTTTATTCTTGTTCTACACATATTTACATCTTTTCATTATGTATACTGAGTGAGTGTTCATTGGATCTTCCTAAAAATCTAAAACATTTTTTATACCCCTTTAATAAATGTTTTTGTACGACACCAAATGGATTTGCTATTTGTACCAGAAGACTAAATAGGAAAGAATATATATAATCAGAAAGACTTCTGTAGTTTCCTTTTTATTTTTGTCATTGTCTTTGTTTATTTTTGTGAAGCAGCTTCAAGTTTTCAGAGAAAAAATATATAATACACTGCAACTCAAAACATAAAGAATGCAAGGAAGGGCACAAGCAGGCTGGAAATGGTAAACACCAAATCAAACAAGTTGGTAGTGATGCACATGTGCTTGTCAAGGCATGAACCATGCTGTTGGTAAATGTTTTTGAGCAAATGAGCACATAAAGCTAAACACTACGTCAATACCATGTAACTTATTCAAATGTTCAACTCAAAATCACATTACTGAGCTCAAGTTTGTGTGTGCATGGACCCTAGGATAAATGTATTAGAGACAGAGGTGGATCCAGAAAGTACTTAAGAGGGGGGCCAATTTCAGAGCATGAATATTTTTAAAATATTTTTTTAACAGTTAACTTGAAAAAAAAAAAATCATAATGGAAATACTGATTTGGATGCGATAAGATCTTTATATGATAATTTTTTTTTAATAAATTGAGTTAAAGTACAAAAAATGTTGGCTCAGGGAAGTGGGGTCACAATCCCCATAGCCCCCTTAGATCTGCCATGAAATTAAATCTATGAGAATCACCAGCATTGGGTGCCTAGAAAGGATGCACTCAGATAGAATTACTAAGTAAATAACAACAGAAACCAATAGCAATAAGGAGTAATGGCAAACTAAAAATGAAATGGACTAACAAAGTTGTAGAAGACCTATGCAAGCTGAAAATAAAACATTGGAAGCAGCTGGCACAAAGGAGTGGCAGAAGACTGAAGAAGGCCACTTCAAGAATTTAATAATGCAATTCCTACCTCAGCTGATCCCGTTCATCCATCCATCGCCGAAGAGTAGCTTGGGCTTCAGGTTGTTCTACATCCTGATAATCTTCTATTAATTGAGTCAACATTTGGAGCCAATTGCAATCTTGTTTGAATTCTGGATCATTCAACATTTTTATCTCATGCTGAAACATATTAAAAATGAGTAATTACTTCTTTCCTAAGTGTAACTCGTAAGAAAGTAAAGGCTGCTCAAATAAATGCAAATGAGTTTCCCTAAAAGTGAAAAAAGCATCTGTCTTTATTCAAGAGTGACTGAGACATAAACCATTAGGTGAGATAAAAAACACACCGTTAGTTCATTGATAATTGCTCCAGTTCTCCAGCCATGTTCTAAAGTTACATCAGCCAAGTCGCTGTATGGATGGTCACCAAAATAAAGGACTCTCTGACCTCTCCACCCTGTCATATCCTGGAGCTGTTTCACTGTTCCCTGTTGAATACGGCAAATATTGCAGAGTACACAGGATATATTAGATGGCAACACACATGTTTTATTATATTTGCATCCAGGCTCACAAAATTAATTATTGAAACTTCTTGTTCTAAAAATTAATTTTATGTACCATATACAGAATGAGACATTTCAGGTGTAAAAAATTAACATTATGTTTCTTACAGTATTGCAAATACACACGTCTTTTGTCATTTTAGTCTCAAGAGGTACAGATAGGCAAAGAATTCAGATTTTCTCACACTGCATCTCACCAGCTAAAGGATGAAGTCACATACATGGTCAGTTAATGCTGTCATTATTTGCCATTTTTTTTGTTTGTATCTGAAAAAATTGACTTTCTCTCCAGTGATATTCAGCAGTATGTTAACACCCATCTCAACATAAGCTCAAGCTTCTGAATGATATGAATAATAATGATATAGGGATATAGAGAATTTTTTGACTAACTGCTGCACAGTATTGAAAAATTTTTCAGTAAAATTACATCAAAAACATTTGTTCATCTCATTGTGTTAATCATGCTGTTGCTTTTTACACTCCAAATAACTCATCCTGTATTTTCATCTATTAGTAAAACAGTAATGTTGATTCATTGCTTCCTAAAGTAAATCTAAGGCAACTCATGCAATTCTAGTTCCAATACATACTTCATAGTAAATTTGTCCTTTATCCAACTTTGTAACACGATCCCATAGCTGAGTGTTTGTGCCTTGATCGTACAATCGAATAGGTCGAGATTCATCAGTAAAAAATTTTGGTTTTCTAGCTTGAACAATGATGACATCAAAAAAACTTGTCCAATCTTTTCCAACCAAGTATGACATTCCTTCATTTCTGTCCACAAAATAATTTAATTGTAAAATCCAAGTAAAATGTATGCAAAAATATATTTTTGAAGGATTTGTATTCCAATGTAACACTCACACAAAATGATATGGGCTGTTGGTTACTAGAAACAGTTTCTTATCTGCAGCAATTAACCTTGCAAAAAAATTTCTAATATCCTTGTTTTCCTCCAAGTAATCAGCAACATTTTTTTCAACAATGCCATGCATTACAGGATGACTGCTCTGCACTGAATTCTGCAAATATTAACATTTATGAAAGTATTAAAACACTACTTCACCAGTGAATAACATATTAAACAAAATTAATATTAAGTATGCTATCCATACATGAATATTGAATTATTATCATAAAACTTTGCATTAAATTGATAATTCAACATTTTTACCTTTACATCTCTAAAGAGAATTTCAGGATGAAAGTCAATGTGATTTTGTAAGAAATACTCTGTCACATTGCAAAGAAGGCCCATTTCTGGTACAGAAAATAAGTCTGCAAGGTGCACCATTTTGGAAGTCACATTCTGTTCCAAAACATTGAATATATTAAAAATGTTTTAACATGTACAATGATACATTTTCAGCCCAATTGGGTTGCAAATATATTCTGTTAGTTGAATCTGTACTTGATTTAGTGTATATTTTATTGCTAATATAAGACTTACTTATTATACAAGTGATACAAATCACTAATCATTGTTACAATAGTAAGAGTCTTAATACAAAGTGAACACGGGGTTTTTTATTACTTTAACCATAACATTTGGAACAAAGATGTGAAAATGATTAGCACTATTTTCTTCTCTGAACTATAAATGATGCAGAATGAATGGTTTGTCTCTTTATTTTGTATGCTGCCATTCGGTAACCTTTATTTTCTATGAATTGGCAATACTATGAAATGAACTTAAATCAATGAAGCAAAGCATTGCTAGAAATTTACAAGATGGCACAAGTCAATCACAACTGTATTATTGTTTTCACTCTTGTAACATTGCAGATATATTCTTAGTTTGCAAGAAAATGTTGTCAAGCAGATGGTAGTCATAATTCAAACAGAGTGAGCCAAAGATTGCCTTAAAGATAATTAGAAGTTTTAAAAATTAAACACAAGATAGATTGCAGTTTCTGAGCAAAGCCATCTCTAAAAAAATGTACTTATCAAGAGTTATGTCTTCTTAAAGTCATTTCTATCAAATCTCTTTCAACAGAGTTAAATCATTTCTACACAGATGTACAAAGTTTGCGTTAACTATTAATAACCATAAAATAAAAAGCAAAAAATAAAAGTATCAAAGTTTATCAGTTTGTCCCTTGTAGATTCGGGTAGCAGTCTTCTTTTAGTCACAGAACTTAGCTCTTGGGTTGGGCTCCTTAAGCCAGCAATCTCTCCCTTTTCTCCCATACCCTTTGAAAGAGCCAAATACCATCATACTTCATAAGATTTTGTAGATATAGATATCCCTTCACAAAACTCGAAAATATAAAGTATCTATAAATACAACTAATTAAAATATGAATGGATATAAAATTAACTACATTTCTATTCCTAATTTCAATTAGAAGAAAATACTTTTTAGTATGAACTTCCAGAAAATTATAAACCAAATTGTGTATAATTCTCAAGAAAAGATTCACAAGAGAAAAATAATAAATCAAAGGATAAAAATTCAAAGACGTCTTGTTTTACTATGATGTAAAAATATTTAATTTCATTATTTTAATTTTGTACTTTCCTCAGCTGTTTTGCAAGAAGTATAGTTTTCAAATTCAAAATAATATTGAAGTACACACTTGTTATAAAATGCATTGTGAATTATATATTACTGACAATACCGGACAAGTTACTTTTTGTAGTATAAAGACCCTTCAGATACATATAGAATTATAGGCATTTCCTTTATCCCCAGTCATTGTTGCCAAAAATTACCATTCAGATTTGAAATTATTTTACATTTACCTTTTTAACTTTCAATTCATTCTCTTCTAATAATGAAATCTAAGAGCCTTCAAGAAATTGGTAGAATAGGTATCAATGACTGGTTACTACTACAGCTACCACTATTATTATTTTCACAATTTTCAACACTACTACAAAATTACAATACATGCATGTTAATGTAGCATGCTTTGGGCTATGTTAAAATCATCTTGATCAACTTCAATGTTAGTAATCAGCTTACTACTAAACATACTTTCCCACTGGAAAATCTACTCCTATATTCTACTAGGCACACACATCAAGGGTCTACTGTTATGGAGTCAGACTGGACACTCACCGTATTGTGCCCTCTCTGACACAGCCAATGAGAAAGATTTATGTTCAAATATTTGGTTGGGACAGCGCCAGAATTCGACCCATTGTGCAAGGACAGAACAGTTGGAATATCAACACTAATGTTCCACAGATCACAAATGCAATTCAAAATATTAATGACCTCATGATCTCTCACATTATACATTGACAAAAAATGTGAGCACATTATTTATAGTGATTATGGTTTATTATTCAGGATGTAAGTGGATGATGGGCAGGATGGTAATATTTTTCACTCTTCAAACATTTAACTAAATCTAAAAGGAAGACTTGGAATGACATATATTGATATTTCGTATGATAAATAATTTTATCCTTTGCAACTCGCAAAAATAAAAGAGTACCTGGAACACCTTTAATTTGTAAAACCACTACAGTGTCTACATCATAATATCCATTTTTGATCTTCTCCCCTCTACATATCACACACAGTTTTTAACGTTTTTTTTTTTATGTTAAATATTATTGATCATTCATTTCATGAGTATACCAGATTATTTCAATTTTCAAACTCAAATTTGTATGTATTTGTTCAGGACTCACTGCAAGGAAAAAGTGACACAAAATCCTTGTCTATCAGAACATAGCACAGGGCACTTGAATCCTCAAATATTATTATTGACTTTTGTGTTGCTGAAATGCATAGGTACAAAACAATTATTTTTCTTCTTCGGTCTTTGATAACAACTTTTTAAAACTGACAAGTCAATATTTCATTTTTAGGTGAACAAATTCCATTAAAAACGATTTCTAATTGCTTTATTTTTAGATTTTAAAGAAAATAGTTTTCAAGTATTATTATTTCATTCACAAGGTTAAAGAGGCTTCTCAAAGGTTAATATTAGGCTCCTAAAGTACCTTTCTACTGCCTACGGGTAATACAGTTTTAAACTCTTATTGTGTATATTACTTGTGGGGACACAGCATCTAAAATTCTTTAACCTGAACTAATCTAAATATTTCTTTTTAAAATATTTGTATTTTAACTAATTTGTACTAAAACAAACTGAATACAACACAATCGAATGTGATATACAACTATACAAATACTTTATCTATATAATGATCATGCAGACCCTCCGTCGATACTTATGAGCACGAAGTGTCAATGAGGTAAATACTTCCTCTTGTTGATAAAGTATCTTTATGGTCTCTTATAACTACTTTTACACTTTTACTCCTTATTTCTTACTATTACACTTTTGCTCCTTTATATGTTTGAAGAAGTGATGCAAAGGCTCGGCCGATCATGTCATACGCGGTAATTTCAGGACTATTTCACCCCCATAGAGCCTTTTGTCAACATTTTAGTACATAGTATCGTATTTCACCAGTCGAGGGAAGGAAATGAGGGAATCCTCCACCCACCCCCCGCCGTAAAAATTTTAAATAACTATTAATTTTAACTTGTCCCGAAACTTTCAAGCAAGAATAATTTCGGCTAATCATTAAAAATAATAAAATCATATCGCAGCATGAGCTGAGTGTAGCCTGTGACATTTTGCAAAATCTGTAATGACCAAAACATTTTAAATTTCCCTTCCAAAATCTGTCTCTGGAGCCTCCCAATACCCTAAACCACCGCTGTGGCCCGCTGCTTGTTAAATCTAATTCGGTAGGGGGGGGGCGCTCCAATTCTTACTTTGGAGTAGCGTTTCCTGGCACAGTGTTTTGAGTCTTTTAGCATGTATCGGCTGAGGATACACGACTTCCACGAGATCCTGCGTTGCTGGACTATAGATCCAGAAAGCATACTAGGCGGTGGGGGAGGTGAATATCCTTTCGGATCACCCGAATCTAAGCAACAGGTAACATTTCCTTAATTGGAAATGCATCAACGCACATGCATTAATTCTTTAAAAGGCGAAGAGAAATTGAGCACCAGAATCACCAAGAGATACTGGTTCTATAACATCCCAATGATGTAAATAACACTATTACTTGCACCATGTACAAGTCACCGCCATGAATACGCTATCGATGACCTGCCCCGGCCACTGCGGATGTCTCGCGTCACTAAGAGAAGAGGGGGGAGGGGAGCTCGCGAAGGGCACGGACATTCAAGTGTCCGCAACGCAATAATGGCCCATTAACGTCGCCGTCACTACACATTCGTTCGCCTTCCGGCGAGGCCAAGGTCAAACAATCACCCTCCGACCACGGAAGACGCAGGAGGCTGGGCTCAAACTCAGAGGCGGTCGACAAGGAGATAGAGAATACATAGGACCCCCCGTCAGACATTATAAAGAGAAGGAGATTTCGTGTAAATAAACCCAAATTGGATGGAATTAGTTCTAATAAATGGCCGTAAATATCACCAGCTCGTTTTTTTTCATTTGATATAATTTCCCAATTTCTAGCGTATCCGTGCGAGAACTCTCGCATGTAAAACCCCACCCTCTTCCATATTTTTCCATTTCCATATTAAGCCTGTAATATATCTTTTTCATCAAGACCCTCTTATCCTCCGTCACTTGTTCTTTATGTCTCCTTTTAATAGATAACAATACAGTACCTTGTCAGTACAAACTATTCTTATTTGACGTTATTACCGAGCAGAGAGGAACACCCGTGTAATTCAGTCGCGTAGAATATCAAGTAATTAGTTTAATTTCACATACAGTTGAAGATTCTTCATGCTCTGAACAGGTGGGGTAGAATCGAGAATCTCGAACCAGCAAAAATGTAATAGAACGTTTAAGATGATCTCATCCTGTACAATACGGTGCGATGAACGTTTCTTTGCCTCAATTTTTTAACTTTTAAGGCTCTACAAAACGCTTCGTTTAAGAGTTATTTAATGATATAGCGTCAAAAATCCGATTGAGTGTTGCGGATTGCATTTGACATGAATGACATTTTAGATGCGTCTTTTTAAAAAAATTCTTCATATTTTTAGTCAAAGAGCAATTCGTCCCGTCTCCGTGAATTTCTTTCTTTAGAGACCTCATTTATCAAGATTGGTTGCGTGTGAGAGCCGCAAAAGGTATGTATACCACTGAAATAATAAAGGAGGCGAATGGAAACGTTAAAAATACAATATGAAAATATTTATTATAGCACTAAAGTAATATAAAGCGCCGATTCTGTTTTGCACTTTGCGTTTTGAACACTGTTCTTACAATGCTTGTTATACAAATGTGTGCCTATAAAGATATTCGAATTCGTTACTACGAAGTGGACAGTTCGTTCCTGAGAAAATTCTGCCATATTGACTTTCTAGTATGTTTGACAAGAAAGACGATTATCATGAAACACCTTGTGAAATTTTTAATAGACATATGAAAGTGACGTTTTATTTATCGAGTACGAAGAATTAAGAAATCTGCGTGCAGAATAAAAACAGCATTTAACGCGTGTTGTAGTGAAAATCGCCCAAAACACATGTTTTCAAATCGCAACATTGCGTTTTAAAATGTGTGGCCTCCATGAATCTACCTCCTAGGGTCTTTAAATTAACTAAGGCTCTTGATTTGGTAATGTGTATTCGTTGGCAAATTTGCATGTAGGACCACGTTTTACTTTCCTATAGACTAAAATTTTTAAAGTCATATTTTAATTCTACTGGTAGGCACCGAAAAATTGAGAAAATGTGAAAAAATGTCTTTCAATACAATATGGGACCAATAGTTAGAAAAATATATTCAATTCAATGGGACCAACAGTTAGCAGCTTGGAAGAAGGGGGGGGATACCGAAAACCTAGCCCAGACTAAAGAGATTAGAGAACTAATTAGTGCCAAAAAGTCTTAGCACAACTGTTTGTTTTAATTGATATCTATGTTTACATGCCGAGTCGTCCTTCAATTATTGATTTACTTTTAGCATTAGTATTACAAGTAACTCGCATTTAACACTAGTGCTATTATATAGTTCTTTAAACCTGCCCACTGCCGTTAAGTGTTATTTTTACCAATAGCTGTCTAAAAGAACATTATGAAGCTCATAAAAGAGTCCGCATGAGGGCGTAAATAAAAAATTCGCACGTCGACGTACTAAACGACGGTCACTTTCAAGTTAGTTTTCAAACAAGCGCTTCTCATTTTCAAGGGAAGAGAACCTCATTTGTTAACTACCTTGCTACCTTGTTACCTTGCTAATCTAAAAAAATGGTCTCACGAAATTGCTCGCAAAGTTATACGTAGTACAGGCAATGTCGTAGCAACAAAATCCAACCGATGGACAGTAGCGTCAAGGAAGTAATTTTACCAAGTGGTAATTAATATCCAAATACAGTAATCTTGATATTCAGCCGTTCAATGCTAAAAAGAATGTCGGTTAAGTACGGCTGTTTAAAATCACGGGCGCCGCTGACAGGAGGGCATGTCCCCCCAAAAACATCCAGTAGTTTTAATCAAATTTAATATTTCACTGTAAACTTAATCCCTGAATGTCCATCTACCCATGGGCGCGCGCAGTCTAAAACAATAAGGGGTAACTAAATTGCTGGCCCCCCGGGCCTCCTTTGCCACTAAACTATTTTTTATTTACATATGGCGTACCAATTTTACCAGGAAATATAAAAAAATTACAAGGAGAATAAAACTGTAGCATTAATTAAATTTTTCATACATTTGATTTTATGTTAAATCATTTACAGAGTTGACACATGGTTTGCAGTCTCTTCCTTAAATGGTACATCACTTCCCAAACTTGTCATCTCAAAAAGGGGAAAATTAGACATTTATCATATTTACGGAAATAACATGTTTTATTGCTTAGTGCTACGGGTCCCCTTTCGAAATTTTCAGGGGGCCATGGCCCTCTTGACCTCCCCCCTCTCATGTACGCACGCCTATGTTTCTCTCCTTGAAGACTGTTCACGTGGATCTACCCATCCATATGGTTCGGGATTATGCACTTGTGTGAGCTTCGCAGCAATTCTCGCGTAGAATTATCTTACGGAATTGTGCGTCCGATGAGATATATCGGGGCCTGTCTTCCATGACGCTCCTCACTTGGGTTTTTCTCCCATCTTTGTTGGCAGCAGTGCCTTGGCGGCGCATTGACGAGCGTGGCTCGCGCCGGTTATAAATCTATCTCCGTTGCTCCCATCTCCATGGCGCTCGACCCATTTAACACTTTGAATGCCATGAGGTTGCCGACAGCGCATATGAAAATTCTAGCAAGTCCTCTGGCGACTGATGCCTCAACGAACTGGGACTCCATCAAATGACGGGAATGAAATTTCCAAAATTCAGAACACTAGAATATAATAAAAAGTAAGCATTTCATATAAATTAATTAAAATTAAGTTTGATAAAAGCCTATATTCAGCCTATATTACTTATATATTTTTTATGTGCAATGTCCGTATCAGGTATGTTCACTTTCCGCACCTGTGGTTCTGGCTTTGATTTCCAGTGAGCCCTCGAGGTTTTGTATTAGTACTAGATTGAGTAATAAAATTTTGTGTTAGTACTACATTGCCGGTAATAAAATTTCAGCAACACGAAAACGAACTAGGTTTCGCAAAAACTGATCGCTGTCCAGCAGTTTGCAACGAGCACTATTGTTTGGACACTTTTTACATTACTAGTTCATTTCCTGATCTTAGTTGTTATTACTGCTACTAGTGGTGATGTTAACGAAATAAAATCATTTTATTTTGAAAATTTCACTTCCCTGGTATATTGTAATAATGACAAGTCTATAATTCTTCAGAAATGTACTCTTTTAAACTTCTTTTAAACTCTTTTTTTTAATGTACTCTAGTTTCTTACATTCTGGCGAAATATGATTTGTCAGCAGTAACAAAAACCTCAAACAAAACATACAATAACTACCTCTCGATGACTGCCGGCCCCGCGAGATAGAAAAGAGACAGAAAGAGGGAATTTCTTTCGGAGTGGCCAACTTTAGATGTCGGCATTGCGTTGCACAAGTTTTTGAATGTGCTGAAGAAAAAAACTATGCCATTGGGGAATGAGTACCCAGCTAATTTTTGTTGTGTATTTTCTTTAGATACCCAAAGTGTGAAGGAATTGTATGCTATACCGATGTGGCGTCTCAAACAGTACGTCATATTGAATTCAAAGTGTCATCTTTTAATGCTTAATTTTTTAATACTGATGAGCCGATCTTACGACATAGTTGATTGCATATACATTTTGAGTCGATCCAATACTGAGAAAGTTCCAATACTGTTCATTTTTTGAATTTGACGCTTATGGAATATTTCTCTCACCCCAAATTTCGAGTGGGTATTTTTCGTGTGGGTGTACCTACCCCACCATACCCACATTATCCGCTGGGTCTGACTTCATATACATCGATATTGCTGCAATAGCTTGAATATTGATTGTCATTAAATGAAAATTGTATATTCCTACCGTATTATAAGATTTTTCGATCTGGGAGTTGTACAACCGTGTAACCCAAGCACGAGCCGTCACTGCTAACAACTCAATTTCGAGACGCCAATTGACTTAGTGGCAGCAACTGATAACCTCTCTGGGTGAAACACAAAACATATCTGAAACAAGACCTGCAGTACGGCTTGGTTTGCTGCTTGTTTGCCCACCAATGTCGATAGTGTACTTCAAATAACATATATTGTTCACAGAATACGATTGGCCCCTGGCCGCACTCATGGTGGAAATATTATTTCCACCATGGCCGCACTCAATGCGCTTCTAGAGTTTGTTGCTGCACTCAATGTGCAACGAACCTTCCACTGACTGGATGCGGGCCTCTTCCTCATCCTGCCCCACTACCATCTTTAATAGTTGGGGGAGTCCCCCTTCCCCCATGTGACGCATTCCCCGCAATTTAAAAAAGATCTTAAGGAAATAAATATGGAAGACCTCGGGGGCAGGAGACCCTTTATGTAGTAAAGCTTGCGCCACCGATTCCGCCATGTACAGTTGTCGGGAGATTTCAGACTGTGAATGTGTGTTGGAACCACCAATTTGACCAAAATCAATATTAATATCTTTGAAACATCCATAATCCTTTCAATTGGAATGATTACTCTTCAACTCCTGAATACTGCCTGACAGTGATACCGGGTGAGGATATTAAATGGCGGCTGCTGAGCTACTCTCTGTATAAATATAACATCACTATTTGTGCACGTGCAGTGAGAAATATAGTTATTCAAATTCGTTTTCCTTGTTCTCACGGCAGGAAGTCGATTCCTTCACGAAGCACAACGATGAGGGACAGTTGCCCAAATATAGAGCTGATTTGTCTTTGCAAGTAGGTGTCATAACACGGGATGAATATTGTATCAATTCTTACCGAAAAACGCTCATTTTCGTTTTCAGAATTGAACTTGTATATGAGTGAGGATGGGGATCCCAGAATTTAAGACAAAGTGCGTATAAAACATGTCTCATTATAGTACGTCACATAGATTTTAACTGTTTTTGGCGTTAAATATATAAATAAAATAAATAAATAAATAAGGACACCATTGGGGCTTTATGGGGAGCAAGCATCCTACGAAGTCCGCGTTCTGGAAACGCTGACAGTTGCTCAAGGCAAAAGGTCCGTTACCTCACGCGGGAAGCCGTCCCTGCCCACGGGCGAGTCATGCGCACAGCGCACGCGCTCGCGCACATGCTTGGACAGACCATTCTGATGCACGGGCGCCGATAACCGAGATCGATCGGGAGATAGAAGCACGGCTGATAGAAAAAAACGGCGCTGAAACAGCACGTACTATTCTCCCCTTATTTTCGCGAAAAAAAACACAACAAAAAACGCGAAAAGTACTCACATTTTTTTTAAATTGTACATGACCTTATTTCAAAATTCATCTTTAAGGAACATATTTCATTCAGAAAAAAAAATCTCTATCTTAAATATTTTAGTTGTAGAAAGACTTCGAAAAAAATTTGAACTTTTGCAATTTTCGAAAAATCAGGGGTTTCAACGAACATGATACCTGCAATATTCTCTTACACGCCCTTCACACTATCCAACAACAAAATTTAATCAAAAACGATCGAACCTTTTTTTAAATTTGGAAAATGCCTCAGAGGCTTCATGTAAAGTACCCCCAAAATTAAAATATCGATTTCAAATTCCAGCGGCCGCGATATCAGCTAGCTCAATTGGGGATTATCAATTTTGGAGAAAATCGGCAGAACGGCTTAGCTGCTAGCGTTGTTCACAGACGGACGGACAGAAAGACGTTTTGACGTCATTCAATGTTTCGGTATCAAGAACCCACAAAATATGGATTATGGCTACACCACGTGAGAGTTTGTGTGTGTGTGTCTAAATTTAGCAATTGGATTTATCCACTTTTTCGTTACCCGGGCCCTGTAACAAGAGTTTTTTCTGCCGAAAAATTCGCAATTTTTTTTCACGCAGCATTACATAAGTTTCACTCTACTCCGTAGGGAGAAAGTAAAAACAATTATTTTGAGACACAAACCGCGACCGTACCGAAAAGAAAGTCTTTCCAGAATGCCGTGACACATCTTAAGTGAGAGATGGCACGAGGAGGGGCGGTCCGCACCGTTTTTGACTTTTTGTTCTTTTTCAGGGCTAAAGCGGAGGTTACGGCCACCCTGAAGAACACACGAATAGAACCCAGTCGAGAGTGACAGGATTGAGATCAAGCGAGTCAAACACGTAGCAAGAAAGGCCCTTATTTTTAGTCAGTGAAACGCACTCAGGCTGAACGAGTATTTACTCCGTCATTATTTCTGATTTTCAATATTCTTAGTTGTTTTAAATATTTAATTCATCCAACCCACCCAAACAACCACGTAATTCGTAATTAAAGTAGAACAGATTTTTTCACTATCAAACAACTTTTTCATTACCAGCGCCCGGCAATTAGAGCTTTTCTGCCGAAAATTCGCCGTTTTGTTTTTTGCAGCATTACAATTCTTTCTCTATACTGCTTAAACAGTAGCGAGAAAGTAAACATGGATTTTCCTCAAGAAAGCTTATAAACCTAAGAAATAGCAAGTGTAATTAACTAATGAAATTGTAAAATCGATTCTAATAAACATGACTGAATTTTCAACGGTATTTGTAAAAATACTTTTTACCCAATATTTCTCATTCTTTGCCTCCAGTTCATTTCTCAATATCAGGGAATGATTGTGAAAATGTGACCTTCATTATGATAAATCATTTTTATCAGTTACTGTCAGACGTGGGGCGGAAAACTACCCGACGGGGCCATATGCCCACAGCAGACTGCCTATTTGACATCGCTGGTGCAGTATCAATGCAGAGCAAGTGTTGATACTGTAATTAAGTTACAAATTCTGCCACACCTCGCTTGTGAAGTACGTTGCAAATTAATTCAACTGGTGGAATTAGCATAATTAGAAGCTAAAGTTAAGTTTAAAGCTATTCTTTTCACATAAGTTTTGCAAATAAAATAGATCCAAGACTGATTCTTGAGAATTGGTCGTTACTGCTTCTCCCCCTTTTACATTACTCTTGTGATGTCGAGTGTCTGATTATTAAGAGGGAAGATCTTCCCAAAACGGATTTTTTTTTAATTGACGCTAACAGATAAATAAGAACAATATTATGATCTTATTACATTATCCAGACTTTTACCACAACAATTGGAAAAATAGCAGAGACCAATTTTGGAATGCGGGACCCCCCCCCCATTACCCCATTATAAAATAGTGTTGAGGTCTCCCTCCGGAAAAAATTCGCCCAATTCACGAAAATGCACTTATAACTTTTTAGGGCAGTAGACTATTTGATTTAATTGATAGTCATTATTTTACCAATAAACATATTTTACATTTCTTCGAATAGTTTTGAATTTTGTTCCTGAGAGCTGATGAATGGGAGTCGTTAAGTAAATGATTATTATGCTTATAGGTAAATCCTACCTTGAGCCAAGGAATAAAGTGAAAAGAAATATCAACATTTATAGAAATGATGTAGTGGGGTTACTCACTTCGTGAGAATTACATAATGTGATCTTCAGAAAACTCTTGAAAAAAATCTTGATTTCAATACATCAGTAGATACTCCGATGAGAAGATAAATACAAATGACGAGGGGAAATCTTCTTATATTCAGCAACCTGTCATCAAAGTGATAAATGAATTTATTTCTTTTATAACATAACATTGCACCGATCGATGCCCTCATTCTCCTCTGGTCACATAGTCAATATTATTTTATAACATACAGAATTGCGAGATCCTTGCGGATGTTCTGCCACGAGGAAAAATCTCTAATCGAAAAATGTCAGCATAGTGCGATGTCTTTTGAATTTGTATTGAATAATGAAACAAAGTATCTTTCTTGAAAAACCAATTCCATGAAGTCAGCGAATAATGATGTCATGATGATGTTAACATCTGTAATATTATAAAACTGAACTTTGAGAGTGAGTCTTTATTGTAGTTTTGTTTTTTACATCCGTTTCCGTTTTTTCTATGAACTTTCTCTAACTGGGAAATAACTGCGAAAATGTCGAAATCAGTCGCTTCTCTAATCCACAAATAAGCTTATTTCTTGCTTCGTTTTTTGTAGTAAAGGGGCACTTTATTTCATGTTATAATAAATACGTCTACTCGTACACGTAAAACTTCTAATTTATGTCTGGCCTCCTCACGCCAAAAGACATACTTAAAATATCAGACTTCGTCTTAAATTTTGATACCTAAATACTTGAAAGTATCCAACTGATATTATTCATTGTAGTTCTATAATAGTTATTTATGTATCTAGGGCGTTAAGGAGATGTTTTAGCCCTGAGGGCGACTTCCAAACCCGAGGGCCTTTCGTCCGAGTTACAGTTTCGCCCAATCGGGAACTTAAACGTCACCACAGTGACGTCCCATTCATGTTTTTTAGCTTTAGATTGGATTACATCGTAACAGCTGATGAAGTGTCATCGGCCAGGTTAGAAAAACCGAAGTATAGCAAAACTACGGAGAGTGGATTCCAGGAAAATTTCGATAAAGATGTGGAAAATGATTATAGTGTGTTTGAGAGTCAAATGGAAAATAACAGTGTGAACTGCGCTTACGAAACGGTACTTTTATTTTATTTACCTCTGATGTCAAAAGTTATTTAGAATATTTCATAACATTAAAAATAACATTTCGAGGATTTTAGCCAAAATGCCTTATACATTTTATTACTAGTAGTAGTACTCAAGAAGCACATACATGTCTCTAAAAACCGGTGATACGTAACAGGGAATATGAATGACTGATGACAATTATAAATGCACGAGAACATTTCAAAATTGCAATTTTCCTATCAATTAAGCAAAATAATATGTATAATGAGTTGTTTTGCTTATTTGTGCATTATGCCATTTCTTTATTTATTTGTATCTTAACTTTAATAAATCGAATTCATAAAAATGTGTGTTGGTGTTAGAGCGGCCCATAAAAAATCCAAAGACCCGAGGGCATAAAGAATCAGGAAAGCCCGCAAACAATACCTTTACGTGTTTTGTTTCAGGTCCGTAAACACACAGCAATGAACTAGTAAACCATAAAAGATTGTATCTTGAACTGCACATTTCGACTACAATTTTTAAACATTTAACATTTATTTGGATCTATTTGGACAACATCCAGCCTGACGGTTATGATGTCATAGAAGCGTTGTAAACATGTTGTTCCGCAAGCCCCTTGTCAGTTTCACCTTCCGGCCATCGTCTCTCGCTACCAGAAAGGATGGCGCGTCATCAACCTATCATTTCTCTCAGCAGCCGCCAATAGGCATCGCCGGCGCCGCGGAGGTCGCCATTCAACTGTACGCGCTGTCTTCCACGCAACAACACAATTCGAGACGCTTCGTTCATTTGTTCGCTCGCAAGAATACAATACTGTTATCGTACTGTTTGAATTATTATTTAAAGGAACTATCAGGTATTGTTTCATCTGAATTTATTCGGTTGTAAATTGTGATTATCACAAAGTGAATAAAATTGCCTTGAGCAGTGTCAAGTTTCTTGGACAAAACGTACTCTCAAGTTACTCGAATCGTAAGTACTCTTAAAACCTTTTCTGGGCAACAAAATTAAATTCTTTCTTATCTAATAAAAACAAATCTCAAATACCCACGAAATTACTTCCTTATTAATCTTTTTTAGGTTTTTAACTATAAGAAATAATTAATAATACAATTTTTTTCAAGACTTGTATATACAATCAAAAACATTGTGCATGTCAATATTTCTTCAGGGAAACCTTAATTATGTTAATTACTTTTACTATAGCATTATTTAAATTATTATAAAAATACTGTTCATTTTATACACATTTTATTTACGAAAGGTCAAATTAAAAATAAAATATACATTAGAAAGCAGAATAATGAGAAACATCCCATGAATATCATAATTTCAGAGATGTTTAAATTATTTCTCATACTTCTTGTTTTGAGTTTCATATGCAAAATACTGGTTATTCTAGGGGTAATTTCTCCATTTTTATTTTTTGTGACATCTTTTAAAATGTTTTCTTTCAATCACTTTTATGAAAGTTAACATATTCATGTTTGAAGAATGGTTTAACATATTAAAAGTGTTCCAAATGGTTAAATCACTATCTGGCATTGTGAGTATATATACATGTTAAAATACATTATACGAAATAAATGTCACAAACATATTTACCTGATAATTTTTTGTCTGTGGTTCAACGTAAGCTATGGGAATTATGCGATTTTTGTACAGTCTGAGCACTTCTTCATCCAAAACAGGAGACAGACCTCTATACACACTACCTAATTGAATCTGAAGAAATGAATCAATTTTCAAAAGTAGGCCTTTTTCTATATCATAGTGCAACCCACGAACAGCAAAACCAGGTTTGTATTCCATTTTTGCAATTCCTTTTGGATACTATAAAAAAGTCATTTTCATAATCAGTCAAAGTAGTTTAAGTGTGTATTGTCAATAATGATAATCTTTTTCTCTAATTTTAGTATGACAAAATTACCTTATATTTATTAATTAAAGTCTCCCTGCCCAAGTTGTATAATAGGACATCCAATGATGGTTTGTAGCATGCAAGTGTATAATCATAATCAAAACCATACACTTTGACTTCTTTCAAGTCTAACTCATTGCAAGCAAAAACTCCTTTTACATTTACATCTTGTGGGAGCTTCTTTGCTATAAATAAAATAAAAATTGGAAAGATAAAGGGTTTCAACATGCACAAACTATGTTCAGACAAAAATGCAGAGTTAATGGTTCCCCAGTCTAAACTACCCTGAATTCCACAGAAAGGCCATGTATCTTTCATTCATCCTACATTACAATTATGTCAAATAGAACACTATAAGATTCTAGGCTATTTCTAAAAGCCTCAAGAAAAATGCGAGGTTATGACTTAAGTTTTGTTTAGTACTATTTAGATCCATCGCCGAATCGGGAGCGCCCTAAGGCCAGGCTGGCAACTTCTTATTTAATACTCACATTCACATTTTTCTTTCGTCCGTAAGTACGCCTCGTCAAGAGATACGTGACTTAAGTAACGTTGCTGAAGATGAGAACTTGTTTTTGGAGCACATGCTGCTTCGCATTTCAGGGACAGCAATAATTTGCGTACCACTTGACGACTATGCATGCCTATCTGAACGGATACCTCTGTAACTCATGGATGATCGCGAGAACCTGTTCGAAGAACCTGCCTTGGTAAGTTTCGAATCGCGACTGAACGGGGAGGGCGGCGAGCCAAACGCGCGGAGAATACATATCCAATTGTGGTCAACTGCTTAATGGAGATTATTGCATCTGAATACATTTCGCGACATGTCCGGTCCATCGCGCAGCATCTCTGCTTGTCTACTATTCTCGTGTTCAAAGTTCATGTGCGATAATTAGATTATGATAATATTTGTTTGCAAAAGGTAAAGCGTATTCTTTGGAAAAACTAATTGATCTTCCCTGCAGAAAAAAAGTACAAAATCATTTTATTTACGTTAAATGGGAATAAAAATGTTACTACTGCCAATTTATTAATTCTTTCAACTCATTGCGATGATGAAATGTTTAATCCCCTCGACAAATGCTCGACGTCTCTTGGTCTAATCGAGATATAGGGTCGACGAATTTTCGATTGCGATGTTCGAACATTGTGCTTAGTGCATTGTGGGCGGTATATTGAGGTGTATGCTGGTGGAGGGTATATAAGGTTAATGTGGATAATAACATGTATTGATATGGGCAAGAGACTCAGACAATTCGTGTCAACATATAAATCTTGCTAACTGCCGAGTATTGCAGGTTTATTTATTTGTTTCATAAACGATTATGTTATGATGTGTTGTGTAGTCTTATCAATTCCTTTGGTTGCACTGGACAGTGTGTGCTCATGACTAGCAATAAATTAGTGACTTGTTTATGAACGTGTGGCAGTAGAAATCTCCACATTCATTGTAACTGAATTATGTCCGAGCAATTATCATTTTATTAAAAATTGTTTTTCAATGAAATTTTTGTTACAAAATGAAGGCTGTGGGAATTTTAGGTGGAGGAGTAAGTGGATTATCAGCTGCATATTATTTGAACAAAAGTTCACAGTCTTCTATCAAACTGTTTGAAGCATCGCAAAGAGTGGGTGGCTGGATAAAATCATCTCAGTCAGGAAAAGGACACATTTTTGAAAATGGACCTAGGACACTCCGGCCTAGAGGTGAAGCAGGTGAAAATACACTAGAAATGGTATATGAACTTGGTATAGCTGATAAAATTGTTTTCATTCCAAGAAATCATCCAGCTGCTCTCAATAGATTAATATATGCAAATAATACTTTACATAAGTTACCTTCAGATTTATTATCATTGTTAATTACAAAACCACCTTTCAGTAGACCCCTTATAAGTGCTTTGATTAATGACTTAAAAGCATCAAGGAAAGAAATTGCAGATGAAAGCATTTATGATTTCACCAAAAGGAGATTTGGACAAGAAATTGCTGAATTCGCTATTAGCCCTTTAATTTGTGGAATATGTGCAGGGAATGCAAAGGAGATCAGTGTAAAATTTTTAATGAAGAATCTATTTGAAGCTGAGCAGAAACATGGATCAGTTTTCAAGGGTATGTTAAAAGAAGGTTTGAAAAAGAAAAAAAATAATGATGTAAAATCCAAAAATATTCTTGCTGAGAAATGTAAAAAAGAGAAGTGGAGTGTTTATTCTTTTGAGGGAGGTATGGAGACATTACCTCTAGCATTAGCACAGGAAGTTAAAAAACAAGGAACTGATGTTCAATTGAATGCTAAATGCACGAAAATTACATTTGGCTCAAACAAAGTAATTCTTTCTTTTAGTGACAAGGACTATGAATTTGATCACGTTATTAGTTCTTTGCCTGCAACTCAACTTGCATCATTATTGAAGGAACAACATCCTCAATTAAGTCAAGAATTAGGTGAAATCCCATTTGTTAATGTTGGTGTAGTAAATTTACAGTTTCCAGGAAATGTTTTGAAGAGAGAAGCTTTTGGGTTTTTAGTACCACCTTCTCAAAACTTGCCCATATTAGGAATTGTGTTTGATAGTTGTTGCTTTCCTAACCAAGGAGATACAGTAGTCACTGTAATGATGGGAGGACATTGGTTTGAGAAGTTCTTTGGTGAAAATCCATCATCAGAAGATCTTCTGGAAATTGCAGTTAAACAGGCCAGTTCAATCTTAGGAACGCCTGGTAAACCTGAGTCACAAAATGTGTCCATTCTTCAGCATTGTATTCCTCAGTATGTGGTAGGCCATCATGATAGAATTGGACGAATAAGGTCGTACATTCAGACTCAAGACCTACCATTAACACTATGTGGTTCTTCCTATGATGGAGTTGGTGTCAATGACGTGATACTATCTGCTCGAAAAGCTGCCGTATGTTAATAATTATTACACATATTTTGATGGATGAAAAGAAGCTCATTTACTAGTGATACAGAATACCAGGTATGTTATCTTAGAGTTTTCAAAAACTCACACTAGTCTGGGAAGGTACATCACATAGAGTAAATGGTGGAGAAATGTGTTGCTGGGATACTTTTTAATATGAATATCAACTTTGGGGCTACCATACAAACAAAATAAAATAGGTTTCTTTTTGAAAATGTGAAATTTTTTCTGTCAGAACCAATACAATATTCTAAATTTTTGGTACAAATAGTATATATCTTTAAAAAAAAAGGGAATATCATATTTGACCTAATTGAAATTGGTTGTATTAATAGCCAGATTAAAAGTTGAAGATGTCAATAGTAGCCCAAGCTCTAATAGCGATCCAGTGTATGAACCACCACCACCAAGAAAAATCTATACTTTCTTGAATACAGAAATTGTAGAATGAAATCAGTATTGAATTGATTGCAACTTTCATCAAAACTTACTCATCAACAAACTCTACTGATAGGTCAGAGTATGCAAAAATTCAGTTTTAAAAATGCAGAACGTAAATTGGGAATTTGAGGAAGAGCTATGATAATCTTAAGAGCAACTTCAACCATACTAGTATGTGAGGATGGCAAGCAAGTGAAGAAAAAGCACAGTAACATTTATTAGTTCCACTGATGATTCAGAGAAGTATTTCAATTTTCCTTCTAATTAATAGTGGGTACCACAATTTCATCAAATATTATATTTATAAAACCTTATTATATAGTGTGCTTAAGAGGCAAATCTCTCAATATTAATTTTTTTGTACATGTGATCAATTTATTTTAAAATTTGTTTATCATTAGAATACAGTAAATGGTGTTTGTCTTTAAATGATTTTTATGTTGAAGTCTGAGAATTATTCTGTATTTTAGAGTTAATATATTCATTACAAATAATCGATCACATAAACATCCATTATTTGGTTATTGAAGATTAACTCATTGAAAGCAACTAGAAGAATAGTGCTTGCTCCAGTGGCCTGCAGTAGCTGCATAGGCATTTTAAGTATAATCTAGCTACAGAGAGCAAATAAAGAGTTCTTAGCCAGAATAAATGAGTGTCTGAAGGAAACAAAACTTCTTTTTATTGTTAATATATGACAAATCCAATTTTGAGAGTCTGGTAGCTTTATTGTTAGCATTTTTTCAATATTGAACTTGTTTTATACAAGTCAAACGTTTTTTTTACCCTTCACCAACAAGTAAATTATCATGTTTTGTTTAACATCAATTATTTTTTATTGTATTTAATTATTTTTTTATTGTATAGAAACTTAAAGTTTCTTTCTCTGTTGCAAATTTTTGTTTCACAGTAGTGCATTTTAGGAAATTAAAAATATTGCTTTGTTTGACTCCTTCACAACATAAGCATTAAAACAGTTAAGGATGTTTTATTTAGATAAAGGTGATAGACAAACAAAGGTGAACAGATTTTAAAAAACTATGTAATGTAAAATTGTAAAATGGGTTTAATAATTTTCATAAAAAAACAAAACAGTATGTGATGTAAAGATGCGCATTATAATTTGGACATGTTTTCTTGAGCTCGAGAATTCCCACCCTACTCCACTCTTTTACACAGTTAAATGATAAATTGAAGTAGCAACAAAATGTAGTTGGCAACATTTGAAAATTGGAAATTTTCACTCCCAAGTAATACAACACTTATTTTCTTTAGTAAAGATACTACAGATTGGATATTATAGCATTACTAACAAAATGGACCCCCCCCCCTTCCGTGTTCTTCTATCACAACCAACAAAATGTGGGCCTTTATGATCAGATGCAAAATAAGGGTCCAATAGAATGAACAGTTGTGTCGCAGTTTTACTTAACAGTTAAATCTTTTGTTTCAATGTTAATTGTTTAATGTCAGTTGGCAATAAGTTGTAAGTAATGTGGATGTATTATACAGTCAACTCCAGTTATTGTGAACTTGGATATAGTGAACTTAAATCACTGGTCCTGTTTCACTTACAGTACAGATAAGCATAAGAAGATTTGGCTATAGTGAACCTAGGAAATAAGTCCTGGAAATTAATTGGACCTCTTATATTAGACATTTAAAAGGGCCTTTAGAGAGTGGGATGGCGTTCCAACAGTGCAAGAGACATTGAAAGGTGTCAAAGACTACATTACGATACTTAAAGACAGTGGACAATGCAGAATCAAGTATGGAGAGAGTACGAACTCTGGAGAACGATCTAATGAAAATAATTAATTTTTAAATACAAATAAAGATATTGAAATTTTTAGTTTGTGCTGTTAACATATTTTACTGTATCTTTAGATTAATAAAATCAATAATTGTGGAGAAATTCCATTTATTTTTGACATCGGATATAATGAACCATAAATGTTAGTCCCCAGAAGTTCACTCTAACCGGAGTAAACTGTATATGAAGTTCTTGTAATGATTTAATCCAAATTGGTTATCTAAAAAACACAAAACTAAGATCATTACAAGAGTACACAAGAGGGATGCTACATTATCAGCAAAACAGCAACACATCAAAAATCAACACAAAACCATCAATGTTATAAAATGTCAACTAGGAGAGTTACTGCTGAAGTTCATGCAGGGAGATTCATTTTCAGAGTGGTCTCTGAAAATTAAAGGAAAGGAAAATTACAAAAAATTGGATCATCTGATTGGATAATTCAAAAATTAGATACTGGACTTTATTGACAAAAAACTCAATTTCATTTATTTTTTACTCCTGGTAATTGTGGTCTAAAGTGTTCATTTTCTGGATTTCTGAAAATTGTTATAGAATTTTGTTATGGACTTTTTTCATTTAAAAAATATTGACCACATAATAACATCAAACGCAAAACACTGACTTTAAAAAAATCAATTTTAAATAGAAACAGTCGTTGTTTTGAAAACATTGACATGTTGCATCCCTAGAACGTGTTTTTTAATAATTCATGGCTCACTATGGACTATCAGTTTTGATATGTAAGTAGGATTAGAACACAACTGTTCTCATAATTCATGCCCTCCTGTTTTCTACTATTAATTTGTCCCCTTGTGCAGAACAAATAGTAAAATTTAAAAGAAAATTATAGTTCCTTGTAATTTTTATGCAGAGGATAAAGCCTTGTATGATATTATCATTACATCTTACAATACTTATTTCGTAAATAACTAGTATTCACTCTTGGTACTTACCACATCCAGTTCCAATTGTTGCTTTGGATATTTGACTTAAAAATATATTTGTTATTTTCATATCATAAATTGCTATTGTTTATATCCAGCAGTGGTTTCTCTATTTCATTCAATGGAGACAGCTTTTCAAATTGAATTTTAGTTAGGTTGTAAGAGAGTTGTTTCTTGAAAAATTAAGAAACTTTCTGACTTCATTGGGTATTGTAATATAATTTCCAAAATTTCATATTTACATACAGTTCAATATATTACATGACATTCAATCTTAAAATTAAAAGTAACATAATACAATTCTGGCAGTTTTGCCATTACTCATATAATCGGTTTTAATTGATAAAGAAAATATTTGTGAATTGTTAAGGTGAAAAAAAACAACTTTAGTTTAAGTTACATGAAGTTAGGAATGTAACTTCTACAAAAAAAATGTTTGCAGCATACTTTGTTTTCCAAAAAGTCCAACAAAATTGGGATGATAAATAAATGGAACAAGGCAATATTCTTTAACAACACATTGGGTACATGTAATCTTTATTCTCCTCACAATCTTCTTACTAGTTGCCATCTGAAATAAAAAGAATTTCTTGTAACAAAAGTGCAACTTACTAATTTAAAGAGAATTGTAATGCTAATGAAGATAAGAAGGAAGACATGGAAATGAAGAGAAGAATTCACCTTGCCATCAAAATGACCAGATGAGTTAACTTGTAAAACTTGAAGAAATTTTTAAAATTTTATGAAACAGGTGTTTCACCTGAAAATTACAAAGTTGCATTACTAAATATATACGAAAATAGACTATTTCCAGATAAAATTTTTGTTAGTTGGAATAATTTGTTATTTTCCAAGACAGTACTTGCATAAATGCACTTTTTAACATGCATCTGAACCACAAGTGCACACCAATAAAAGTATTTGCTATTTATATACTTCTGGTACTTCAATACTTTCTGTATTTAAGCAGAACAAAGACATGCAATAATAGAGTAGAAGTTAAAGGAGTAATAAGCAAAGAATTATAAAGATACGTTAGATAAAACCTACAAGTAGCACAATTTAATACTGGTACAGGGAAAAAAGAAAGAAGTACGTTCCTATGTTTATAAATACTTCACTATAAATCAATAGATAAATATAAATCAATAGATAATAAATATAAGTTGATAGATAAATCAATTTATAAATACTTCACTATAAATCAAGCTCCAAAATATTCATACAAGAAATTATAAGAATATTTCTTCTTTGCCCTTGAAAGCATTTAGTTAATCAAAACATTTAAATAATTATTAAATCAACATCTCCAGTATTTGCGAACAAAAGAGAACATAAACTTGTGTGAATCTAGTTAATCCAGAAACACCCAATTAACTTCAGTTTCAGAGAGGGTATGGAGATTAAGGTTTTCCACATATTACAAAGAGATTGTGTCTCCTGCTCTCCTATCAAAAGCCAATATCTACCCTTGATATCCAAAATAGGTCCAAAGATTATGTCGAGCTTACATGTGCCATGTCTTTGCATTTTCTTAAAACCTTAATTGTATGAAAGTAATCAGATTAAGAAAAGCAATTTAATTTGCAAGTCTCAATTGAATTAAACATTAATTAGTTTTCACAATATAAATTATTAATTGTATTAATGCAAACATGGGCTGATCCCAGGTTTACAGTGCACCTAAGCCTAGGCTTCCCTGATTACTGTGCCTTGACATGATCGAATTCTCTTCCAATCCGTGCACAGGAATGTTATCATTCACCAGACAGGAATCGTTTATATTATTTTGAGAAACATTTTAAAAGAAATTCTCTTAAAAGTGAGGTTTTCCTTTACAATAAATTATTTTATTTAAAATAAATTTATTTGTGTATATGCGGAGAACATAATCATGCCAAGAGATTTTTAAACATTATGCAATGGTAATGCGTTGGACAGATTCAAGGATGTTTTATGTTATCATGAGGGCTGAAGGTCCGAGCCTTGTCCTTAACTTGGATACGCATAGCGAGGCATCACACTTCTGTGCGTGTGAACAAAACAGATCACAAACTGCATTTCCATCAAAAGAGATTTGCTAAAACTAGTGTTCTGTGTAAATGTTGAATCAGTGTCTATCATTCACGGCAAAAGAATCAGAAGTGAACAATACATACAGTAGTATTAAGGATACCGTAACAGCGAAAGCCAAGGTGCACCGTAAACCCGGGATTAACCCAAACATGTTACTCTTATTTTAACATTTTAGTAAAATAATTTTATATTTTTCATAAGATATAAATGGCAGAAACATTACCAGCATATTTAACTTCATCAAAAGCTTTTCTAGCCTTCTTCAACTCTTCATTCATTGTTAATAGGTCTTTGACTCTTGCATATTTCCTTGAATCTTTTCTTACAAGAAATACAATGTCTTCCACTTGAACTCTTCCTGTGCGACCAACTTCCATAGCCTTGTGGGTCTGTCAACACAAAATGCCTTTACAATAGCTCAACACATAACATTTAAAACAATTCATCACAATACTCACCATTTCTGTAATAAATTCGATTACTAAATCCTCCAGTAAATCAACACTTTCTGTGTAGGGATTCTGGTCATCACCAAAACCGTACATCATGCATCTTAATTCTTTTGAAAATAATCGTTTTCTTCCCGAAAGGGTGGATCCCAAATGAACATCTGTTTCCTCTTCCTCAAACTGAAATGTAAACAAACCAATATGTTGATGGATAGCTTTGACAAAACCTTATTTCCCCAACATTTTTAACTTCGGAATTTTCAGATTATACCTGCTCAAAAGTTTCATCTAGTGTGACCATTTCACCAGCAATACTTGGGTCAAGGGAAAGACAATAAGTAGATGATTCACCTTGCCAAAATGTTTCTAAAACTGAAGATTGTGTAAAATAATACTCCCACTAACGCTGAACATCACAACACGACGAATACAAATGACAACATAAGAGCGCATTGGCAGTGTAACCAACTTTCGTGTTCATTGAAATGTTGGCAGTCTTGAAGAACAAGAGAAAAGCGAGTTTGCGGAGTCCACGAGGCTGCGGCCGCGGCGGGACAACCAGTTGTTGAAAGAAGCGCGGAGAGTGGAGAGCATGATGAGGGCCGTGTGCGAGTAGTGTTGTGGGGCACTTCGATCGGGCGTGTTTTGGCGGCAACAATGTAAAATTAAGGTTGTTGGAGAATGGCAATTGGTGGTGGGAATGACGGCGGAGTGGTTCGAGTTTCCTCGCAGTATCAACGATGCCATTTGTTCAGCGTGTTGTGGAACCCGTCTTTCTGAGTCGACGAAATGCCGCTTCAGAAGAGGAAGAAAACAACAAATCATTAACCGACTATGAGTTGGAAACAGTTGCAAACACTACACTGAGCAATGCATTGCGACAACTTGCATCATTAGTTTTAATTGCGAACGATATTTTCGATAGTCTGACTAAGGAACTCGAAGATGTACGTGACAGGTCCAGTAAGCTTCGGCAGCGAATTGAAGCAGTGGAAGGAAAAGTTTCGGAATATGACCCCAAGACCGTGACAGTCCGTAAGTATTATTTTCATTTCTTAAACACTTTGTTTTCTCTTCAAATCACTAGATGAAACCCGGCGCGAGTGTACCATATCTTAATCAAATTGAGGATTTGAATGACCTTTCTATGGGTAAGTTCAAAGTAAGATTAAACACTACTGCTTTTTGATTAAATGTAACAAAATTAGAATTTTTCACCGCAAAGGCAAGTATTTGTCAGTATTTTGCTGATAAACAATGGTCTTTAGTTTTTTTAATTATTTCTTCTATTCACAGTTCAGTATCCCAGTCCTATAAGAAAGATTAACCCTTAGTTTTCATTCCACTGTCAAGAGCAACTCCGACAACATTTGTGGAAAGCGAATGCCGGTGACAAAACTTGTGCACCTGTGACTGATCGTGCTCTTTACACATCCTTTTGTATGTATTCGATGGTCATTGACCGCAAAATCATTCCATTGCCAAAGAAAATTTTAAAAAAATAAGTTCCTTGACCACCCCGATGTATAATTACGTTGTAGCAATAATTAACTATCACCTAAGTTTTCTCGCCGTATCGAAATATCAAAATAATGAGATCGAAATGCAAGATTCGTGAATTTAATGGCGAAAGCTGGTTGGTAGCTTCATGAATTGATAAGTTTCCAAGTGTAAAACCAGCGTATGAAGACGATAGTAAAACATCTAGTCCATACCGAAATTCCTTTGACGACAGGTGAACCAATCGCGTTCGCCGAATCGCGGCGGGAAGTAAAATAAACATTCTTGATTGGTAGATGAGGCGCGTGCTATTCATGACGTAATGCAAGAAATGCCCGCGCAAATCATTGGCACGCAGTATCATGCCTTCATTGTTTGCCCCGTAGCCAATTCCCGAAGGACCAAACCGAGGAAAAAACGCTGCGATGTGTGAACCGAGAGCGCTTGCTTCAACCGCGTAAGGTGTTACGACCCATACTCAGAAACAGCTACAGCTGCTCAAATATACGTTTGGTTGAGCAACTATTTAATAAAGGGGTGTTGAAGAGGCGGCAGGGCGTTGCTCACGATCGTGTAAAAGCCGGAAAGCGCCCCCGCGGTCCATCCTTTTCCGCCGAATGAAGGCTCTTCAGTGAAGTGTCAACGGCGCTGCTACGTAGCGCTGGCGGGGGAGGCTGGTCATTGCGAGAAGGGGCAGATGGGAAAGTGGTTGACGGCGGAGCTCGCGGCCGCTCTTGAAGACCCAACGTCACACGGAAAATGCATGTTGAGCTGGATTGAAATATTGGATTTTAGTAGCGAACTTCAGGTGATCACGTATGCTCTTTTGCGTCTTTAGTTGGTTGATGACGTAAATGTTATCATCAAAGTTAATTCAGAGACCAGAGTTCAAATTGTGGTAAATGTTTAATTTGAAATTCTGTGAAGGGTACTGAAGTATGAATTGTTTTGCCAAATTTTGTTGTTTAGTTTTTCGTGTAGTCAGGATAAGGGACATTGTCTTCAAAACGTCGCTCTGAAAAATCCAATAAGCCGTAGAGCTATTTGTGATTGAAGCAAAGGCAACATTTCTGAAACCTCCATGAAAATAAAAATAAATTCTCTGGAGAAAGTTGATACTAAATAGATCCTGTTCAGTTATTCTCCGTTTAAATTTTGTGCGTTATAGTTATTTTGAAAAACAATTTACACATATGTGATCACAAAAAAATGCCCAGTCTTGCAAGAAGATCACTGCCTTTGTTGTTTGGTTCAACTGCCAATCCCGTAGTCAGTCGGTGAGTTTGTTTACTAGTCCTTGCCGTGTGTGCGAAGGGCCGAGGGCCATTGGCCTGGAGCAGGCAGCCGACAGCATTGCGTCTCCCTTTACGATGCCACAAACCCTATCATTTTAGACAACACGAGGGTCGTTACCCTCAAGGCTTTTTCCGGAATGCGATTTCAGAGCCATAAAACTGATATTACTCTGCGGAAGAGAAGCTTGGAATCATCGGAACATCTTGGGTTGACGGTGATTGTAATGATAGTGTTTAGGATCTGCGCGATAGCATCGCAAGCATTCCATCGGAGATTGTAGGTGAAAGAGAATGAAGTGGTTTACAATTATGACATATTAAAAGGTACTTCAATGCACTTGGAATTGTTGATGAAGCGTACGTGAATTGGCCATCTTTCAAATAAAATATAAAAATCATTTATTCTTTCTGATATGCCCACGTAATATATTCGAGTTTAATTTTTCTCTTACATTATTTTTCCTATCATATCATTTGAGAAGTTGTTTTATTTTTTGGAGAGTTATCGCCAAGATACGAGAAACTCTTTGTTTAAAGGATTTTTTAGTAATTCAAAGGGAATTGGAAAACGTTTAATATTATTTCATAATAATATGAACTGTACTTGATGTGAAGTTGAATGTACTTTAAATCCTCGTGTGATGTGATTGAGATGTAATTTGAGTTACCAATTCTTTATGTCGACAAATTGGACAAACTGTCGGTTAAATCGACTTTTGGACAAATTGTCTGTTAAATTGAAAATAAATAAATATAAAGTGTTTATATTTGTGAAATATTATTATATTTTAAACGTATTTCTTCTATGTATTACAATGGTTTCTTTAATTAGATTTTAGAAATATTTAAATTAGATTTTTAATTTAATTAGAAATTATTTGTTAAATGCATCTTATCTTATAGATCGCATAAATAAACATTGCGGGCTGTCGGTTGGTGGACACGGATCGAGAGAAAGAAATACTATTGATTATAACCAGTTTCTGTCTGAATGCACCTTTATTTTAATTTGAATCGTAGGGGTTGCAGCCTCATCCACCCCACCTCACGTCCCCGGCTATGCCACTGGTCGTCGTATTCCGGTAGATCGGGTTTCGCTGCTCTGTATTCATCTTGCGCCAACGACCCTTCGCAGGGGGCGCTGCGCGGGCGGGTGGGGGCGGAGGGAGGGGGAGGGGAGGGCGCAGGTGCGTCGTAGCGGTCGGTGCGTGCACGCGGCGCTCTCCGTGCGTTAGGGCTGCGTACACCAGGAACCTCCGAAGGGCCCCTGACTTCATAAGGCAGGTTCCCCTCAGTTGTTTTCAGCAGGGAGTGATTGTAGATACTTGTATGAAATGACTTTTCGCTACCTCGTGATACCGTATCGTAAAATTCAAAATGAAATTTTAAATTTTGTTCGTGACTTATTTTGTTCATACATTGATGTTCCTTTTTCGATTTTTGCTGGAAGTTAGTTACTTGTGTCGGGTGTGAGTTATACTTTTTGTGGGTATTTTCAAAGCACTAAATTGTACCATTCGAATTAGTTTTTCAGTAATTTGGGTTGAAAGTATTTTGTGATTTTAAGTATACTGAAGTATTTGGGTGTCTGCGATGTAAGATTTATATCACTTTGCGATGAACTGTATGCATAAAAATTATATGAATAGCAATGTATTGAATTACAATTTTGGTTCAATTTTGGAATTATAATATAAATTTCAAATCAAATTTAAAGCAGTGTATTATAAATTTATTTTATTTAAATTCGTTTTTTTATTTTTTTAATATATTTAATAAGGACTGGCGACTATTTTATCCTGTATGTGGACCGCAATAGCGCTGCGGAAGGACGAACATAAAATCGAGAATCAAATGAACGTCGTGAGGCAGTTTGGTTTCTGAATTATTTTATTCGTCGCGGTTAATTTTCCTTAAACCGGCACATTCTGTGTGTTTCTAGAGACCAAATAAACGTAGTAGTAGATTATTTTATTGTTTCTGATGCCGCTTTGTTCGTAAATAAATTCAGTTAATACGAGAGCTTACAATGGTTGCTGTTGATTTAGATAACGGATTTCTGTTGAGTAAAATTGAATTTTTTATCTCTTTTTTCAGATTTTTTTTCGGGAGATACATATATTACCTCCAAATTAAAAAAATATATGAACATTTTTTTAAGCAAAGTAGAAATTGTTTTGTTGCAAATTTTGTTGCAATAGCACAAAACGTCAGAAAAAAACAAATCATCTTCCTGATTTATTTGGAATTTACATTCAATTTTCCTAAAAGCGAATTACATTTACAAAATGTAATACAATTGTAAAGGATCTACTGAAGCAAACGATTGGGTAGCTATTGGAAGGAATTTAATGCTGGAGAAATTGACCTATAAAAATCGTGGCATCTGGCAGCGGCCAGCAGTAAACAGGAGATGAAATTGAAATCCAGTCCCAGAATGGCCAATAACAAGTAAATGGCCCCAGGACCTATTTTCTGAAAGTAATGAACGTGTAAATTACACGATGACAGCCAGATCACGCCGCAAAATTAACATAAAAGTTTACTGCATCTATCGAATTCGCGTGACAATACAGCATTTTCATTCCAAATCGTTTGGCACTTTCACATTTTTTATCATCATTTTATGTGTCGCAAACTTCCCTCCTCTAAAATAATGTCTAAGTGAAATATCTGTCTAGTGTTTTACAGTATTTGCAAATTTATAGTTGATACCAAGAACATTGCCACGCCATACTCACCAGTTAATGGCAAACACCGAAAACGTGCGAATGCAGTAAATATGCAATGGACAGTTGCAGGTGTCCCACTCACATATGGTCAGTAATTCCGAAAAGCTCAATAAAATATTTTAAGGACCAGTAGAGATACATTATTGTTAAATTTACTGTTCTTCAACAGCTGCTCATAGACAAGCAAGTTCCAGACAGGAAACGTAGGATTTCAAATATTCAACCAGTAAAATCTGTGGTTTCGGAGATCTATCGATCTGCGTAGTTTTATATTCAAGCAATGATAATTTGATTGTGTTTGTATCATTCCTTTTATGCATCACCCGTTATCTGCGAAATAAAAACCGTAAGAATAACAACATAATATGTTTTAAAGCATAAAACGTAGTCTCGTCATAATGATTTCTATTTACCCAAAAGATTTTTTGACCATGTTAAATGCAAACGTGCGACAGCGGGTAGATGTAAGGTTATTGAACGGAGCAGATAGATGAACAGGCTAGCTGAGCTGCCATACACCTGCACTTACGTTGGTAGCAATGAGGTGAAAAAATATGTTTTTGCGAAATTAAATTTAAAAATTGAGATTATCTCTTATTTTTCAAATGAAAAAATATCACACAGGAACACAACTTCAAACTAACATGATATGAAGAGCAACATATCAAAAATATAACTGAAAACCGAAATACTATATTACGTTCCCAAGTGATCATCATTTTGTTACACGAGTTTTCGCCATGTTTCAGTAACCCTCACATTCTTAGATAAGGTGATATAGGTTCAAAAATTAACAAATATCAATTGATTTATTAGTGATTACGGCCGCGTCAAGTGCTAAGGACATCAGTTTCTTAAACGTAATGCATGTTTTTATCGTGGGAGGTGGTGATGATCTTCCCCGCTGGCTGGCGAGATCAGGCGCGGAGTTACGTCGATTTGCGGGGATTTTCTACAATCAGGTATCTCTCACCAGCGTGGCACCACCCAGCTGGGACAAGCTCTCTGCTCCCGACAAGTGTGGTACTGTAGTGCATGTGTGTGTGTGTGTGTGTGTGTGTGTGTGTGTGTGTGTGTAAATAAGGGGTGAGTATAGAACAAGGAAAGATCGTGCGCAATTCATGGCCCGTTTGTTAGGGAACTGTTGCGACATTCGCCTTGTGTTGATCCGATAAATCACGGAAAATTCCCGATCGTTGCAACCGGGCGGTGGAATTCTCCTCCAGACAGCGGCTGAAATTGACCTAGCTGACAAGTCAGTGTCGAAAATCGTGCCACCGTCGGGACTGGAACCCCAGGGCTCCCTGTTAACAAATATTAAGAATTGGCTTCAAATTAAATTGAAATTATGGATTAAATTGGATTATGGATTAAATAAATGCTAATCTGCTTTGCATATGACAACTGACGGTAAACGGTAGGCTTACGATCTCCCGACGTCGACGTCCGTTCGAGCTCCCGTGTCGATTGATTGATTGTTAGTGATTCCGGGCGCGTCAACTACTATGGTCATTATTCTCGTACGTGTAGGGCGTGTTTTTTGCTCGGGAGGTGGCGGTGGACTTCCCCCACTGTATGACGAGATCCGGTGCTGACCTACTGTGGGCTAGTGGGCTTTTCCACAACCAAGTAGCTTCCACCAGCGGGACACCGCCTCAGTCAGAACAAGCTCTAAGCTCCCAACCGGTCTCCCGGCATGTGCGCTAGTGTAGTGCATGTTAGTGTAAGGGGTTAGGTTAGGACAAGGAAGAGGTAGGAAAAATCGCGCGCGGTCTGTGGCCCGTTTGTTAGGATTCTGCTCCGGCATTCGCCAGGTGTTGATCGAAGAAACCACGGAAAACTACCGATAAAAGCAGCCGGCCGCTAGAATTGTCCTCCAGACAGCGACTGAATTCGACGAAACGGACAAGCTAGTGTCGAAAATCCTGTCACCGTCGGGACTCGAACCTAAGACCTCCCGGACAGAAGGACTGCAGTGACATCAGTTGATGCCCTGAGCCATCTCTCCCGGTTCCCGTGTCGAGATTTTGCGCACAGGGGCCGGTAGGCCTCGGCCGGTCAGCTGCGTGGGCTGGCTGGCTGACGGGCGGGCGGAAGCGCGAAGCAGCAGCCGCCGCCGCTGCCGCGTGTCGGTGGGCGGCCGGCGGCGCTTGGGCGGCCAAGCGCGCGCGCCTGAGCGGCCGGCGGGGGCGGAGCGGGGGAGGGGGAGGGGCAACGATGTCCTTGCGGCGCGATTGTTGGCCGCCAGACGCCGTGCACAGCCGCGCGCGCCGCCGCCGCCGCCGCCGGCTGAGGGAACATCGACCTGCGTGCCGCTGCCGGGATCTCCGGAAGTAACGGGCGAGGAAGAACCAGATGGCCGACCAGGCGCCTCGCCGGCTGCAGCTAGTGGAGGAGTTTAACAGAGTCGGGGCCGTCTGGATCAGTCAACAGTCTTCACTGATGTCTGCCTCCCCCCTCTCCTCTGTCAAGAAAAAAATCCCAAATTTGGTGGTTTGTGGAATATACACATTAAAATCGTCCGAAAAGAAACATTTATAGGTGAGCATACTTTTTGGTCGTGGCTAAACGTAAACGGTAATATTTTCTGGGCATCCTGAAAACTACGTCTACCCGGAACTATCTACTATTTTCTGGAAGCTCATAGTGGACTTTTTGCAAAACTTTAAATCTCAGTATGTTTCGCCAGCTCACGATTTCGCATTTAACGGTTTTTTCATTTACGTTGAATGTGAAATAAATTTTTATTTGTTGACTTATAGTTAATATTTATAATGTAAACAATTCATACATTGGGCGATTTTCATTAGTGCAATTAGTGAAGGCTATATTTTAATACGAATCATTGGCTTCGGGGGTGTGGGGAGCTGAAGCGCCTCCCTCCCGCTGTAGATCTGTAATTCCTTCTGAGGGTTTTCACAATCTCTCTACTGGGAATATTCATGAAAGGCTGCGAGTCAGAACCAATGAATAGAATTTAGAGATTGTTGGCCCGGAAATGAAGAAAGACTAATCATGCCTTTCCTAAGAAGGGACTCTAGATAACGTGAAACGTTAAAGGGGGAGGGAACGATTACCTAACGTTGATGCTGCGTTTTGAGATTGGTTCTTTATTGTTGTTTTTTGGAGTGTGTATGTGGGGAGGGGTGCGGTACCGCCACGCTCCTTCTGTCGCTTTTTAGTCAATTCTCAAGCTGGGGACCCTCTTGGGGAGGGAACTTTGCTAGAAAAACATGCTTGAGGGAACATCGCCAAGACTTTTCATCTTGTTGGCTCGTTTAGCGTGTGATTCGTTCGCAGGCGAGTTATTTTCAGACAATCTTATTATCCAGTTATCTTGTCATCCATATATGTAAATCTAAGCTGTGAAATATTAGGTTATTTTGCTTTTTTAAATAAAGCACGCAAGTGGTACAAAACTAATCTCTGTAGGTACAAGAAATGCTGAATACTTCATTGTGTCTTTCCGTGGACGTTATACAATGAAGATGCATCTATCATTCTTTTTTACCAGTATTTTGTTACCAGAGTCTTTTTATACGAAACATTGGGAATCTAATAGCGATTTATGTACACATTCTTTGAAGATGTGAATGATGGTAATTAAATAACAAAGCACATAAAATGTGTTAGAACAATTGTTTTAAATGATTGTCCGTATTAAGTTATATTGTAAATGAATAAATAGTCATTGTTGGATTTAAGGACAATCAGAATTCGTATTTTAATGTTAATGTCCATTAATTCAATTTTAAATTACCAGCCCGACTGTGAAAAGATGTTTCGCTTTCTTCATCAAATGATCTGCAAAGTGATTAACAAATACTATTACAAAAAATTTCCAAATTAATATAACAATCCTTAATTTATAAAACTTGCCACGTACTATTTGAAAAAAAATCCATGTTATGCAAGTAAGACATTGCTTCAAGACTCTGCACGAACGAAGTTGCGGATTGTTCCAAATACAGTCGACTCTAGTTATAGTGAATCCTCGGTTATAGTCCACTTAAGTCACTGGTCCCGTTTCACTTACATTACAAGTAAGCATAAGAAGATTCGGTTATAGTGAACCTGAACCTCGGCTGTAGTGAGTCTAGGAAATAAGTCCTGGAAATTAATTGAATCTCTTACGTTATTAGACGATTTAAAGGGCCTTCGTAGAATGGGATGGCGTTCCAACAGTGCAAGAGGCATTGAAAGATGTCAAGACTGCATTACGATACTTAGAGACAGAGAACAATGCATGCTCAAGTATGGAGAGAGCACGAACTCTGGAGACAGATCTAATGAAAAATGTACGATGCAAACAATTGAAAATAATGGATTTTTTAACATACAATTAAAGATATTGAAATTTTTAGTTCATGCTGTTAATGAATTTTGCGGTATATTGATAAAATCAATCATGGTGGAGAAATTCCATTTATTTTTGAAATCGTCAGATAATAGTGAACCGCTGATACAGTGAACCAAACATGTTAGTTCCCAGAAGTTCACTATAACTGGAGTCGACCGTATATGAAATGCATTGAATGCTCTCTAGACGCCCAGGACAAATGGTCATTGCCGCGAGATGGAGTACGGCTGTACGAAAGACATTCGCAGTTGTTCGTGCATTAGGCTAAGTCTGTAGGCAGTACGCTAAGCCTCTTCGTGTGTTGACGTCAAGATTGCACCGGGGATTAGCATCAGGGATTTGGGACTTACGAGTGCGAAGTCATCGGCTGGCACTGGATATTGAGTTTGAACGTTAAGATTGTTTTGCTTTGAATCTCACGATGAGCTCCCGGGTAGCATGTTGCCCACAAAATATTATCGCTTGCGAATATACTTAACAAGAACCAAAAGGGACTACAGTCTTACTCGGCTCACGACGATTTCCTGATGTCATCCAGAATTAAACCCGGGATGCAACTCGAAGGTAGAATCCGTTCATAAGTCACGATTTAATCACACTCAACATGGTTTGTGTATTCTTGAAGTAACTTTCTATTCAGCATGAAGTCAGATGCACTCTCAAGTGAAATGCCAGTTGCGAATACATCCATCGTTTGACAGATCGGCCATAACGTTTGGGTAAACCATGAAATATTCCGCTGGAAACCTTTTTAATAATTAGGTGCCAGTACTACTTTCCACAAAAAATTGAAGTGTTGAAAGAGAGCGCAGAGATGTCCTTTACTCAGTTCCATGAATAAGAACACATGTTTGAAATCATTTTAAAAGGAGGCTCAACCGAAAAAACATTGCCCCTAATTCATAACTGACCCGCGCCCTCTCTGTTCCATGAATCCCCTGGAGCACATCTGGATCGAGCGTCAACGGCACCACTGGCTTTCCCCGCGCCGCTCACCCGACTTCCTACTCCGTCCGTACAACGCGCGCCCTTGTACTCCTCCGCCTATATATACGCACGCGCGCTCGCACCCGCGCGCGCGTGTGCACCCCCGTGCGAGATGCCATCGGCCGGATGCCGCGCCCGCACCGGAAATGCAGCGTCCCCTCCCGCTGGATACCCCACCCCTACCCTTCGCGAGGGGCCCGCACCCCTCCTCGCCCGCCCCGACGGAGGTGGTGGTGGGGCGAAGAGGGAACGAAGAGGCGCGCAATATACTCGCCACCCCGCCCTCCCCACTCGGGAACCTCCGTTCTCCCCCTCGGATTCGGCGGATCCCCTCGTATTGCGCCTGGAATATCCCCGAGGAGGACGAAGGGGGAGGGGACTTTCTTGGCTACTTTGCACCCGCGGCGAGGGATCGGGAGTCGCGAGCGTTGAATAAAAGAGAATCGCCCGCTCGGTCGCACGGAAGTCGCGCGTTCGGTTGGGTTTTCATCAAGTGACTGTCGCGGTGGATGAAGTCGCTCTCGTTGGGATGGGGTTGGGTGAACGAGGAATTTCTGGCTGCGCTGTTGAGACACACAGATGGGGAGAACTGGAGCAGAATCTTCTTTGTGGAGGGTCTTTCTGATATGTTGATTGTGGTTGGTTGATATGGTTTCGTGGTTTTCAGGGTTAACAATTGAATTGAGTGGCTTTTCAAGTCATTATTAGGAATTATATTCTTGATCTTAATATGTTCGTGTAGGTGACCAGAGCAAAATTAATATTGTTCTTAAAGACAACTCGTGCTGAATTCGATACAGTTATTTCATTTTAAAATTGTAATTTGTATTGCGAAATAAATTCAATCGTTTAGCACCCCTTGAACGAAGCTTATTAACTTTTTCAGTGGTTGTAAGAGACGAATGAATGTAGTGCCAAACACAACATCGCGAGTGTTTCAATGTTTACTCAAGGACTTTTAATAACCTCAAATGATTGTGATGTTTGGCTGGTAGAATTTCATGCTTCAGTTCTAATTGCTACCTCTGACTACGTCTACGAATCGTAGGGGAAGAGGCCAAATCAGAAAGCATGTCTCTGTGTTCTATCTCTGGCTCAGGTATGCCCGAAATACATTTGAATGCTACATCCAATTATTTATTTTCTACACTTGGAATCTTCATATCATGGATTTTTCTCTCTGAAATATCATGAATTTTCCTAGTATCTACATTAGTGATAAACGTCTTTTCGAATTTATATCTATAAATCGTTTTTATATGCCACGTCAAGTAGATCAGAAGAAAACTTTTTCTTGATAACATGAACACATACACACTTTTTTAAACCGTCCTCAAAATATGAGTAAAGAATGTGTACCTGCTTTGTCATCACGATCTGCCAGCATCATTTCATTCGACTAGACGTCTGTTTGCGCACGACCCCAGCAAGTGACTGGCACTGTCAACACTGTCAAAGGGACAGTGTAAGCACCCCCAACGGTAGACACCGAATAAAACGAGACGAGTGCACGAGCTTCCCTTCTCATTCCCTACGAATGCACACGATCCTTGGATGCACACGATTCCAGCAGGTGACATGCACTGTCGACCGTCAGAGGAACAGCGTAAACACCCTCAAGAGCAGACCCTAAATAAAACGACACGAGTGCCCCGAGCTTCCCTTCTCTTTTCCAACGTGTCGTAGGTCAGTGTTCGCTCGGCAACCGCACCACAGCCCGGGTACCCCAGCTCACCCACACGCCACGGCTCGTCGAAGCGTCCCGCTGACAGCTCCAGCCGGCGCGGCCCGGCGGCTCCCCTCCGCCCGCGCGCCGAGGGCCCAACGCGAGCGACGTGCGGAGAGCGACCTCATCCGCGGGTGATGAACGGCGCGCCGCTACCTTCCCCAGCCCCCAGCGGCGCGGGCGCCCTTCTCGCTTCCCATTCCTGCGCGAACAAACCGCCTGCAGCCCTCAAGACAGATGGGGTCATCCCGAGAAGTGCCCGCCTGGCCCGCCCCGCCGCTCCCGACGCGTATTTTCGGAGAGGAGGCGCCGGGCCCTCCCTGCACGGCGCGCCCGACGAGGTTGCTGGAAGCTGCTCAAGCTGCAAGGGAAGAGAGGCGCAACGTTTGTCACGGTCCTTGTTCCGTATTGTTTGGAGGTTACGATGACGTTAAATGGTTGCGAGAAATCTGAGGGTGTCTTCATGTGTAGCGTTTGCGAGGGCGACGAGGTTGCTGGAAGCTGCGAAAGATGTGAGGCGCAACGTTTGCCACGGTCAATGTTCCACATTGTTTGGAGTTTACCTTGATTCTTAAATGGTTATGAGAAATCTCTGAGTGTCTTCGTGTGTAGTGTTTGCGTGTGAAATTTGAGACATCCACCTGAAGCACAATATTTACAATGAGTATTCATTTTCTATTCTTTGACAGTGTTTATTTACTTAGAAATTATGAAATACAACGAAAACTTATATGTACAGAAAATGTTTATCTTGTCTCTTCCCAAAGACGTAGGCCTGTTGTTTCCATTTGAAGTTCTTCTGAAATGGTGTGTAAGCCATTTCTAAGCTAGACTTGGAAAAACAATGGACCTTACTCTTCACATGAGGCGTGAGGTTCTTGAATACCACACTCAACGCCCTGTGGACATTGGCTTTTTGCGTGGTGCTTAATAACTTAGTCCACTCAATGAGTATCCCTGTGGGACTTACCGGAAGATTACAAAATGACATTATTTTGAGGGTATTATCGGATATTGGACTTGTAATACACAAGAAAAGTAAACGACAGCATTTTCAGTTCATCCTTTCGAACAAGCAATGCGATTCGGTACACTCATCAACGTTATAATACAATCTTAAAGAATAAAAAAATCCTCAGGTAAAAGTTTACACAATTCCGCTAATCAGCTGGGACACAAACCTCCCATTTCTTACCAATATTCGAACATCTGACCTCCCGATCTTCAATTGCCGTACTGCGAAGGTCGCCGCGCAACGCCTATCCGAAGCGGCCAGACGCTGTAATAACTACGAAGGCGTTTTCGCTTGAACGGAACAAGGCTGAAAGCGCCAACGTCCTTGCCTTCGCCGCCACCTTGATGCAGCCGCTAGCGAAGCTTATCTCCTCTGGGCCCGGCATTACGAGACTTATTTGCGAGTTGCAGAGCTCACTGCGTAACTTTCTAAATGTGGGGCGCGATAGCGGAGGCCTTTGACAGCTGAGTTATGGCGCCCGCCGCGCGGACGTGGGTGTGGCCCCAGACGCTGGACACGGCCGATTTCTCCGTGATAGCCGCTAACGAGGGAGGACATCTGTAGATTTAGTGTGACTGGTGGTTAAAATACGATAACGCTTCTTCCATAGCATGGATCTCGTGTAGAATATTGGTATCGTACCGGGAGCTATCGTACCGGACTAAGTAGCTCAGTGCATCAGCTGATGCCACTGCAGCGCCTCTGACCGGGAGGTCCTAGGTTCGAGTCCTGACGGCGGTAGGATTTTCGACACTAGCTTGTAAGCTACGTTGAATTCAACTGCTGTCTGGAGCAGAATTCTGGCGGCCGGCTGCTCTGATCGGTAGTTTTACGTGGTTTCTCCGATCAACACCAGGCGAATGCTGGAGCCGTACCCTAACAAACGGACCGCGCGCGATCTTTCCTTCCTCTTCCTTGTCCTTCCTCTCCCCTTACACACACACACACTTACACTAACATGCACTACATTACCACATATTCCGGGAGACCAGTCGGGAGCGTAGGACTTGTTCCGGCTGGGACGGTGCCCGGCTGGTGGGAGAGTCCTGGTTAGGGGGAAACCCCGGTAGCCGGCGGTAGGTCGGCGCCGGATCTCGACATCCAGCGGGGGGAGATCACCGCCATCTCCCGAGAAAAAAATATGCACTACACTTACGGGACTAACTGATCTACGCTGTTGGCGCGCTCGGAATCACTAACAACCAACCAACCATTGGTATCTTTCTCTGCTCTTCTAATCGATTCATCACAGTATTTTTCGATGTTCTTCATTCCAAATGTATTTCATGAAAATACTTCTGTCTGTGGAATATTGGCGACGTTCTCTGCCTTTTGCAGTGGGCACATTACAGTGTTTTCATTATTCATATTGTCTATATTACTTAAATTATAGATGGTAAATGTCTGTCACATGTTTTTTATTGACCAGACCTGCAGAGTTCGTCACTCATAAGTCATTAATCAGTAGCATCGTTCGTACCGTAGGAAATTTTTGTCAAACAAGTCTTAGAGGACTCCAGAAGACCCTGTTCGTTCTTTGCCTGTAGATAGTGTAGACCCGCCACATTAATTTGCATTGTCGAAATGGACATTTTTGTTTCTGTAATGAACAAAGACTGACAGTGTCATGGCTTGTCGGTTTCCCCAGAATATCAATAATGCTATGAATGTGTCTTTCTTACATTTACACACTGCCGTTAATTGCTTGAAAGTGAATTACAACGCTTTATGTCCTCACTTAATTACATCAAATGTGGGATGCGTCCGCATTAAGTGTGTTTGCAAATTCTCATGATAGGAAGCGCAAAGCTACATCGTGTGTACACGTGAGTGAGTAATATCCATGTATAGCTTGACGTGAGTTGTCAGCTTTACCTGCAAACACAGAGGGTCAATATGGAAATGTAATTCGCAGTGTTAAGAGGGAGTCTTGCTGTGATTGATGACATGGCAATGATGAAGCAAGGAACATTGATGGATTAACATGATATTGAATGCTTCATTATTGAATGTCTTCGTACACTGACAGATAATAGATGAGAGGTGGTAAATGGTAACTTGATCCATCTGTTGTATCATTGCAAAAACTGTTTCTTGTTTATGTTCATGTTTATACATAGAGTTTTTTTATGAACAACGGCCAAATTTTCGGAATTGATACTGTAACGTAATAGAAACGTAAAGAAGTTTGATTCGGTTTTGTGTACGAAGTCAATACTATGTCAAATAAATATGACTGGAAAGAAACAATGGTGAATACAGAGTACTGCTGAAGATTATCCTAGCATTTACAATATCAAGATCAGTAATTTTCTGAGAAATAATGTGGATAAACTATGTACGAGTATAATTCTGGAAATGACCAACTCGCATTCAAATACCTCAATATCTCGTAAAATACAATTGTTAAAAAATTAACGAATACATGTAACTATTATCCGCATTCCCTCGTGTACTTTCGTGAAAATTATTGAAGTATCTTCAACCGTTCAGAAATGGCAGGAGATGCTACAGTTACGTAACTTATCCTGAATGCTATCTATTGCGTATTTATGAAGTAGATTCCTTTAAATAACGTAGCAGAATTATTTGAAACACACTCAGTTTGTTATGTTAATGCAAAACGATCGTAATAATCGGATTAATATTTGTTTCAAAGGAATGTATTTTCATTAAAAAAAGATGAATATTGTCTTTTATTTGAACATATCTCTAGTTAAAGTTAAATCTCTAGTGAGTTCAATTTTTCGCGTTATAAATATAAAAAAGGCAAAACAGTATTTTGAATTGGATAAAGTTTGTTTGGCTTTTAAAATGTGATTCAATACCCCCCCCCTTGTCAAGAAATTAAAAAAATTGAAGTGATTAGTAGCTAAAATGAATTTTTCCTCTCTTTATTCATTATTTACCGATGTGGCTCAGGGCATATCGCGCTGACTTCGCCTTCGGGAGGCCCAGGTTCAATTCCCGTGCCGGCTATCTCGACCAGGGTTTTCGTGGTTTCCCTCGAAAAATGAGAATGGTGGGATGGTTCTACTGAAAGGCCATGACCGCGCAACCGGTGTCACTAGCCGAGTTCGATAACCACGTGAAGTCACGAAGGTTCAATGAATTCGAGACATCGCGGGTTTCTGGTTGGGTAACCGACCAGGAACCCCGGGATCTAACGGCGCCGAGGCTAATTTCCATTTAAGGGACATATAGTGGCGAAATACAAATAAAAAATCATTATTTGAACGTTTTTCGCCTAAATTTTGAAGGCTAACGAGGCATATTGGAAGAAGAACATATGTATCATGAGCCCCGTTGAGTGCGTTCCGTCATGATCGGGGACCGTGAACGGCGTGTCGTGCCCTGCGCTCGGCATTCGCTCGATGTGCTGCCACGCGAGGTGCTTATCGCAGGTGGGCCTGGCGCCGCCCGGCCGCCCGGTCGCGCGGGGCGTCGACCGCCGCGCCTTGCCGCCGCCGTCCCAGCAGCAGCAGCAGCAGCAGCAGCAACAGCCGCCGCCGTCGCGTCGCATCGCGTCGGTCGCGTTTTAGCGTCCGCGCGCGAAGCGGCTCGGCACTGTGCAGTGTGCACTCGTCACCAAGGCCGCCACTGCGCAATACACTTGCTTCTCTCTTTATGACATTGGCCGTACCTAGGGTCTGCTGGTCCGGTCCTTCGATACAATCGATGGGCTCATTAGAACAAGGGGCTCAACAACCCATTGGAACATATTGTTTTTGTGAAATTGACTGGTTAGCATTAAATATAACTGTAAATATTAGTAATTTCGTTTAATGTTATTTAAATTCAGTGTCGACCTACTATATGCAAGTGTACGGGTTTAAAAGTTTAAAAGTGTACTGAGTTATATTATGAAAGTTCTAGTAAAACTCTCAGTGTCTCAGAACCAGGTGAATGTAGGATAGCCCCTGGTTCTGCTGTGCCTTTCAGTTTTATCTACTGCGATAAAGAGCTCGTTTGGAAGTTATGTTAGAGCAAAAATGCGTACATGGCGGAGTTCTTCCGCAATTGGACCGTGTGAGTATACAATTGTGTGATGTGCAGGGTGGTTACATATTCTTAGTAATTTGCTGTTTGTTTGTTTTTTACTTATTCACTTCCGACCCCCACCCTTCCGGATTGTGGCAAATATACATATTTCAATACACTGTCACAAACATAAGAATAGTACGAGTTCTAAAGTTTTTTATGAAATATCTTTGGAATGCCTGCCAGCATACTATTGTCAAGATATATGAGATAGTATGTGAAGACCCGTTACCTTGTGTGATTGACAGTTCTGTTTCAGAAAAGTAACGAAGTGGAAACACGGAAAATACGATGTGAAATACCTACTTTTGGCTTTATCAGTTAATGTGACGTTTGAAAATGTTGCATGTTATTACCGTTCAATTTTTTTTTTTCTTCCAGTGCTCGAATAATTCACTCTGCTTCTGGAGTGAGGCTCTCCGTCTACGGAGATCTTTCCGCAATCCATACATTACCTTGCGAAGTTTGCTCTCAAACGTCCCGTACCGCCAGTCACGAGGCTTTAATGTTCTTTTCTTTCCCATTTGTATCCGTCTTGGAAGTCCCTAGAGGTGGAAGGAACGGGAAGAACGGCCTGCCTTTCTTATCTCCCCAGAGAAAGTGTTTTTACACGGTATAAAACTGGGATTTATTATGACTGGTGGACAAAGCGAGAACATCCCCTAAAGCGACAATAATGGAGTGGAGAAAAGGATTGATGTTGCCAGAAAGGAACTCCATTTATAGTTCTGCATTATAAAGAAACCGTCACTATGCGTTTCTAAATGAAGATAATGAAAAACACACAACTGTGGTTAAAAGAAATTCAAAGTCTCGCGAATGAATTGCTTGAGAATATTAGTCTCGCTTTTGAAGCAAATAAGCGTTTCTCTACTCAAATTTTTTTGATACATATTTGAGGGAATACTTTTTTTTCTTGGTACATTTTAAAACTTGTTAGTATGTTCATGGACTGCTTTAGTATTCTTCAAAATTCGGTGATTTTATATATCACCAGTCGTTTTAAAAAATCGATAAAGGAATTGAAGTTATTGTTTGAATATTGTTTGGAATGATAATCCCTTATAAATATTTCTGGAGTTTTGTAACTTTTGGAATAAAAATATAAAAATTTGAATGAACATCTCGTTTATTTGGCGAAGTAATTTAATTGAAAATACATGATATTTTAAGCTTTAATTTTTGCTTTCTACTACAATTCTTACTGCATTCAACCAGCACAGTGGCTCTGCCATGCTTGATAATGATTTCAACCAGTAGTTCTTCTGGGGCAACTGAGAAGACACCTAAAATCCTTTAATTGGTCCAGACTTTTGAGTCCTGTTAATTGGCCTAAACGCTTTTATTTCACCCGGGGAAAGTGAACCAAGGGATTTTGTCTGGTTTAACCCACTGTCTCAGTGTTCATATATGCAGAGTTAACACCCTTTGACGGAATACCCATGACTTTGATGGTCTATTATTGCAAAATCAATATGTTTAAGACGTATTGAAATAGATCATTTTTGGAATCAACTCAATTAAAAGTATATAGCTGTTAACATTGTTCCCATACAATCAGGTTGATGGAATCATTTAGCTTCCTCCTTCAATGGAGAAGTGTTGAATTAGTTGTAAAATAATTTTGTGTTAAAAAACAATTGTTTAGATTGGCGTTATTTTTTGATAAATGTAATATTTGAGTAGGCTATTAAAATTTTGTGAATTCGAATATGCGTTAGTTCCAGTGGTGTACCCAAGGGTGGGGTGGGTTGGGGGAGCTCATGAGGCTTCAGGTCCCCTCCCAGAAGTTAGTATTACGTATTCAAAAATTAAGTTTTCAATAATTTTCCATATTAACGACAGTCATTCAATATATCATTTGTTGGCATTATACATATTCATTATAAGTTATCCAAAACATCCATTTTATATTCAGCATAAACTAAAACTTTTTTATAAGAAAACATGAAGTCGGCTGGACACTATTCCTGTAGCTCCTCACCACCACCCCGCTCTACTTCCCGAGAAAAATCCTGGATAAGCCTTTGGTTAGTTGAACAAATGATGATGGCTAAGCCATCGAAAGCTGCTCTTATTGAAATAAATAGTATTGTTGACAATGACAACGCCTTCAATCATTTCGATTATGTAAATGTCAACTATAACTCACCACTGAACCAATTTAGTTGTACAATCCAAAGTCTCACCCTCCTGTCTCACAATCCAAAGTCTCACTATCCTGTTCGTGTGTACCTTTAATGTCTGTTTCTGGCGAAAAGTGGCGTGGGAGGAGGAGGTGGAGCAGCGTCCGCGGGCGCAGGGCTCTTGTGCGAGGCGGAAGACGGAAGCAGGGCGGGCGGGGGCGGGGGCGGATGCGGGCCCCGGGTCAGAGGGCAGGGGACGTGCCTAACGAGAGAGGGCCTAACGCAGCTGGAGAGGAGAGGGGGGCGGGGCGCTGCTCACTGCCGCGCCGCTCAAGAGCCTCCTCCATTAGGCTGTGAGGGGCTGGGGAGGCAGGAGAGAGGCAAGAGGGCGTGAGGTGGACGGCCAAAGTGGAAGAAAGCAAGGTGAAGCTCTCCAGCAAAAATTACGCGCGATAAACCAACTCTTCAGTCGATGAGATGTAATGCCTACAAAATGACAATTTTCCCATTAACATTAGTATCATCATCACTATTTTCATACAAATATTTCAGTCCAGTCGCGGCTTGTGGCTTTTTAAGTAGGGAAGGCTGCAAATGCATTACATTGCATTTCATTGCATTGCATTGCATGCATTGTATTTTGATACATAATCTCTTTCGATCACGAAGACCTGAAGACTACAGCCTTGTAGACTTCGCGCTTCCGGTACAGACTTAAGGGCGTAGCGCTCCTACCGCATATTTGGAAAATTAGTTGATGCGCTATGCTACTCGCTGAGCTATATAGTAATGCTCTCTGAGGAGTACACCATTCTTCTGACTCTAGGCCCTACCCTACCCTATATACTCTCTGCCCTACCCTTGAAGGCTGCCTGGCTGCAGCCTTCGTCCGCCGGTAAGCCTATGCAGTGAATGCATATCGTCACGCCTGCTCGTTTTACCCAGGCCTTATGGCGGAATGAAGTGGGAGTCTAACGCTTTTCTCTTTCCTGTCAAGAGCTTCAAATGCGTTACGAACGGTCGTTAAGGAACGATTAAGAAAAATATTGATATGATTGTTATATAATATAACTAAGAAATGCATTATAAATAAATAAATAAATAAATACATTTATAAATATATTTTTAAATTTCTTTTGGGCGGCGATTTCTTTAGGAGAGGCTCAGCCTTACAGCCTTTAATGACGAGCCGCGCCTGTTTCAGTCGAACTCGAAGAAGTGCGTGACTTCTAGTCTGGCTATTGCAGGGGCTCGTTAGCGTCGTTGGCTTCTGATATCACACGTATCCAATCTGAACACAGTTTCATTAATGATCATTCATTTTATAATCATTTACTTCTCATGGTCACCTAACTATTGATCGAATAGTAGAAGGGCAATGGCAATATCACAACTGTGATAACCTGCCCAGGACAGGGTGAACATAAAAGGGTATGCCTCCTTTCTCGAATACGCCCAGAAATAATATAACACATCGTCGACATCAACAATATCATCATCATATCGTTCAAATGGAGCAGTCTTTTTCATGTTGTGGCACTTTTTTTTTCAGAGATATCACTATTTTATCGTAAAGGAGAGATTGCCTTATTAAGATCATACTTCTCCAACTCATGTCAGTGCGAATTTCGGATGACCGGTGTCTTGAAAGGCTGTGTATGCTTTCTCTTGTGAATCGAAAATTTCATTTCTTTTCGCTTTCTCCACTAAGAGTGGAAACCGCGACCGACACTTGTCCTCTGCGCTGGCCGCCCGCCCGAAGAGGTCGTTGACTGTCCTCAGACGCCACGGCGCGGCGTCTCAGTGGACGCCGGCCGGCTGGCGCTTCCGCCGTTCGGCTCTTATCAACGGCGGCGTCTGCCGCTCGCTTTGTGGGTCACTTCATTCATGCTCGACAGAAGTGACCGCTGCGCACGCGACTGGCGGAGAAATCATTTCCTCTGCAGACGGCGGCGGAGGAAACGGGAAAGGAGAACGGAAAAAAGAAGGCGAGAGGGAAGAAACAGACGGGGGAGGCGGAAATTGATTTTGCATGGCAGGCACATTCAGGTTTTAGTGAATGTAAAATAACGGTATTTATTTTATGAGGTGTTTTTCGTGGTATTGATATCTATACAAGTACGCTGGTCCGTTATGTGCTTGTAAAATTAACAAATACTCACTACCGTGTTGTTTGAAGTACCTAAAGTTTTCAAGGAACATCGTCTTTGGGTACACAAAAGTAATTCTGTAAAGGAATTAAACTATTCAAAATATGCCATTCTCTTACACATTTTAAGTGCATAGTACATTATATTACAAATTACATTTTATTCTAACACTTAACTCTAAAACTTCTCAAATATTTGTCGTATAAAGGAATTAGTACGGTTATCATCCAACGGATACCATTCCAATATTTTAATTAATGCCGCTGATTTATTATTTACGTAATCAGAGCGTCTGCGGCCTTCCCTCGGGGCTAGCTCCCTCCACGCCGCCGCCTCCAATCCCGCTCCGCCGCTGCCGCTGCTTCGGCCCCACGGCTCGCTCGTCGTCCCGTCCGCGCGCGTGCCGATCGCTGCTCCCTCCGCGCCCCGCCCCCTCCTCCGCCGGATGGATCATCACGCGCGGCACGTTCTGCGCCCGCCCTCATTATTCGCCGCCCGCTCCCCCGACCTCGCCCGCCGCGCGTTCCGGCCTTTTGTCTGCTCATTCCCGCCCGCGCTGCCGCCAACTCCCCCACTTCTAATATAGTTCTCTTCCCTCTCATTGCCCTCTGGCTCTTTCTTCTGCTTTCTCTTCTTCTAGTATTCAGTGTATTATGTTACTTACCTACGACACCTCCTCCTCCTCCTTCATCTATTTCTAGTCACATTACGTATTTCCCATTTTTATTATTGTTTCTTCTTCTTCTTCATTTGTTTGCTTTACCCTCTTTGAGCGTCTTCATCCCTTCTCTGTTACATTTCCCTCATACCCTTCCTGTTCCTCCTCATACGATGTCTCCTTATCCCCCTCCAATTCACGAACTTCCATCTCTGTTCCTCTCTGTTCTATTATTCTTCCTGCTCTGTTCTATTATCATATCCTCCTCATCCTGCTGCTTCCCCTCCTTCACCTACGTCGTTGCACTCTTACATCCACGTTCCTGCCCATTGTCCACGTGTTGCGGCTTCTTCTTCTTCTCCTCTTCCTCGCCGCCGCGCGCCATCCCTGCCCCGCCCCCTCCAGCCGTCTCCAGCGCTGCCGCCTCCGCGTTCTTTCGCTCCCTCTTGCGTTTGCGGCTGTTGTGAGGTGATCGGCCGCGCCCTTCGCCCCCGCCCTGTTTAGGGACCGCGCTCGCGCGCGCGTGCGTCTTACGTAAGCACCTTTTATGGGCGATGGCCTGGCTTCCCGGTGGGAGCGACCGCGCGTATGCTTTTGGAGCCCTGCGTTCCTCTCCCGAAGCCTTACGTAAACTTTAATCTGTTCATCTATATGCCAGTGAGTGCCCAATTTGGAGTAACCCAAAGCGTACGTGCACTGCTGATCAAATGAAGGTTCAATAGAGGTCTGTTATTCGACTGGTCACTTTGTGGAATTAGTTTGCGATAAGAGTCCCGTGAGGAATTCTGGTTTGTTTTGTTTTGCATATCTGTATGTGGAAGAAATACACATAGATAAACGAACCTACTTTCTACGTATCGTTCTTTTCTTCTTTCTCCCTCTTGGATTGTAGATGAACAAAATTCGTTCTTTGCAAAACTATAAAGGAAAAATTATTCCTCAGTATTCTTTAATAATAAAATTGCATTATTTATAAGGCGAGCCTCGGTTCCTTAGGTCTGCTCTCCCTCTACTACATAAAAAAAGTGCTATTTTCATTACTGGAAACACTCTGTCAAGAGTTCTCAAGGTTTTTCTTTCGAAGAAGAGTAATGTATCCGCTGTTGCATTTCCATGTATAGTTCTTTTCCAATTGACACGATTATGAGGTGTATCTATTCATAAAGTGGTGTGCCTTGAAACAGGCATTTCTTTGCAACCAGAAAATGTACAAAATATAGGTGACAGTGAATCCTTGAAGAGAAGGCGATGTTAGAACTTTTCTAATGAACCTGGACCTAAATCCCATTAGAGACTTTGAGTGGAAAGTCGAAATACCGAAAATAGTGCAGGCTACCATTTGTATGAAATTTATAGATTTACTACTAGATTGTGAAGTAACAACTCCGTCTCTATAAATTAGAGTAAAATAACGCACTGTTTCTCTCAATCAGATATCAAATCCAACTAGTAGTCCTTTTGGACACCTTTGCACATCGTTCACCCATATAAAAAAGAACGGAACGACGAACAAAAAAAAATAAAATAAAATAAAATAAAGGTGAAAAGAACTAAGGCGTTTTCACGGTGTTAATTCCTCTTTTTCTGTGATTAATTAATATGTATTAATATTTTTTTCTGTAATCCACCACTACTTCAAAAAATGTTCTAAAACCTGATGTTTTCATCATTTCATCACACACAATTTTGTGAAAAAGGTTCCTCATTTTATGATAAACGTTGCGTTGTACTAAGATGCTTTACTTCGTATTATTTTTCAGTTCATAACTGAAGGCTGTCTTCACAGGTGCAATCGTGACGCACTTGAGCGATTTTATTTGGGCGTGGAGACCTCCCGCCTCGCCACCAATCCTCCTCTCCCCTTCGCCTGCCAACGCCCTGTCCGCCCGCCGCCCGCCGCCCGCCGCCCGCCGCCCGCCGCCCGCCGTCCGCCGCCCGCCGTCCGCCGCCCGCCGCCCGCCGCCCGCCGCCCGCCGCCCGCCGCCCGCCGCCCGCCGCCCGCCGCCCGCCGTCCGCCGCCCGCCGCCCGCCGCCCGCCGCCGCCCGCCGCCCGCCGCCCGCCGCCCGCCGCCCGCCGCCCGCCGCCCGCCGCCCGCCGCCCGCCGCCCGCCGCCCGCCGCCCGCCGCCCGCCGCCCGCCGTCCGCCGCCCGCCGTCCGCCGCCCGCCGCCCGCCGCCCGCCGCCCGCCGCCCGCCGCCCGCCGCCCGCCGCCCGCCGCCCGCCGTCCGCCGCCCGCCGCCCGCCGCCCGCCGCCAGCCGCCAGCCGCCAGCCGCCAGCCGCCAGCCGCCAGCCGCCAGCCGCCAGCCGCCAGCCGCCAGCCGCCAGCCGCCCGCCGCACGTCTATTGCCGCCCGCAGCACCGGCTGGGGAAATAAAGTCTGTCTAGGAACCGCCACGCACCCTCCACGTGTTCTTCCGGGTCTTCACTTTGCTCCTCCCTGCCAAGCCCCTCCCACTCCTGCTGTTCGCCCGACCCCACCCGTTTGCCCACCGATCTGCCGTCTCCCAACAATTACCCATCACTCCTAGTCCGCTAATCCGTCGTCAACGCATTTCCCTGCGGCCTTCCTTTGCGCCTAACTCTCCTCTCCTCTGTCGCTGCATCAACTGTCTTACTCCGCTGCCCGCGCTTCTCCACCGCCCTCTCCCCATTGCCCTTCGTATGTACAAATCGCCCCGCCTTCCCGTTCATCCACAGCTCGCCAAATGTACGCCCGCGTATTCCCCTCTCTCGGTCCCACCATCTCTCCGCTTGTGTCCGTTCTCCCTTCTCGCCCGGCCCTCGCGTGCGCTCGCCACCGAGAATTCCTTTATGTTCTCGCTCGGGGCTGTTTGTTTTGCTTGAGCCTGCGGCGCACTGCCTGCGCCTGCTCGCCCGCCCACGCCCACGCGCCCTGTTTGTACCCGCCGCGCCGTCCTACGCGGCCCGCCCCCTCGTCCTTCCTGCCAACGCCCGAGCCACTGGCGTGGGTCTCGCAGATCTGCGCCTCCCATGCGTCCTTTGGTCGAGAGACGGACTGCAGAGTTTTCAAAGTTTGAAATGACCCACGGAGGAGTAACTGGAATCTAATTAAATGATGGATTTGCAAATTACATGTTGCATGTTAGGACCTGCAGTTTTTAAGAATCTAAAATTTGTTATTCCGAATCTGATTATCGTACTTTCTACATCAATCAAAAATACGTTTCCTAAAAGAAAAAATAATACATTAATAAAGCTAAAAATAATAGACAAATTTATTCCACGATATCAGTTTTTGTTTCTGAATTACATAAAATATAACAGTCCTGCCTGATTTCTAACAATAATTCTTTTACAAACCATTACGCGCCCTCGGAATTGTGTTTTTTGCTTACTGTGTTAGTTCGAAGTTTTATGAATGAATGTGTGCTTGTGTTAAATAAAAGACACGTCCAATGGTCATCCTGCTTCGCGTTTTTTGCAGCTCTCTCCATGCATTCTCATTCCGTCTTTCAGGGCGCGAGTTTAGATTCGCATCGCTGCTTTTCACCAAAGAAAGCTATTGACAGGAATGTTTGGTCACAGTTGCCAGGGCAACGCCTTTCATTATTAAGCTGCGCCTGAATACTGCTTTTAAATCTAAGGGTGTTTTCACTGTTTCGATTTTAGCTGTTATTTGAAAAAATATTATTCCTGGAACGAGAGGTTTTTAGTAATTTACCGTGGAAATAATACCAAAGAAAAAGGAGTTATTAATGTAACATGGCATTTTATAATTCCATTGTTCTGTTGTTATATTGTCTCTTCTTTTGGTGATATTTTACAGCACTCTTAATTTCTCGTTACATGGTCGGTTTGACAAGTGATTTTCAATAAATATTATGTATTCTGTTATATATTATTCCAACGGCGAGAATTAATGTGTCAAAAATTTTCCCCAAAACGAAGTTAAGGAATACGTATGAAACTGTCGTTATGTCATTATTAGGGGGCGGATTTTAATGAAATGTCATTTTTTTCTTTTCGTTTAGAACAATACTGTTTAGTACAGAAATTCATTTTATGTTATCACCAAAGGAAATGACCCATTTTTATACGTATTTTTTTGCATTTTTTATCGAATTCAGGTAATAAGTCGTTTTTAACCTTTTCCGTAATTTTTAATGCAATTTTCGATGATTTAATCGATACTAATTACATTATAGTGGTACTTGCTTCAAATGATATTTACGAGATGCAACAAATGTACTCCACAGAATTCATGAGTACCTATACCTAGGCTATTCGATTTCTTCGCTCAGAAGTAATGTCAGCCATTGTGACTATGTAATCTAAGGTTCCTGTGACGCCTGTCAATATCATTGGTGGTTCAGCCGATTTCGGGATAGCTAAAGACAGATATTTTGTGGTAAAGAACAGTCCAGACCAAAAGTTTGAAAGCTGAGTTCATTTAAACGAATTTAAGAACCCTCGATTTCATCAGCAACGTATCCAACAGCTTAAGCTGTTCATCTGAATGCATGTACCTTTTTGATCACATTTTTTACGTCATTTTTCTTTCCTTTTAGAGAATTTTTAAAACATTTTACATATTTAAAGCATTTTATTTATCATTTTTTACTATGTTTTAGACCATCGATATCCGCCCCCTAGTTAGGATGCTTCACCGTAAAGTAATTATTTGTATATATCACCTACAACACGCACTTAAAAAGTTTTTCTTATATCACATCTTATCTCTGAGCATGAGTACATCTTTGAGCGTGAAACAGTATCGTAAAATGAAGAAAAAATCGTGTCTAATATTTCATATAATTTACGTCGTCTTTTGTGAATTGCTAGAGACACAAATATCTCATTTTAAAGCAGGCGCTTAATGAATGTTTTTATAGAAATGTTGTCGCTATTTTATTTTTGTTTGACAAAGCCAACGATATTTTTTAGAACGCACCGCCAAGTTTTCACTGCGAGTTCTATTCATTTTTGCGTCGTTCCTTTTCACAACATTCTTCACTTCATTCTTGCTTTCCTCCTTTTCTTGCTTGAATTGCTCTCGGGAGCTCCATCTGTGCTCTATGTCTTCGTTGCTCCCGCTCGGGCTCACGAAATCTGCGGTAAATTTTGTTAATGCGGAAAGTTCTGAAGGAGGTTATCTCGGAGTGATATCCAAGCTGAAATTATTTCCATGGATGTCCTCTGAGAGAACAGTCGTTTGAGGGAGTGGAACATGTAGACTAAGCGAGGAAGCGTGGCTTACGGCGACCTCTCAGGTTCTGAAATCTGGTTCTTGCCCGAATCGGGATGAAGTATTCCTCCGTAGTTTTCTAATTACATTTTGTAAGTGTTGATGTAATTTATCCAGGAAAGGAATAAACAACTGTTAATTTAGACCTAAACAAAGATGCAACTGAGCAAACTGATTTCCTTTTAAGTTTAATAAGAATTCGTGAATGCAAAACTGAAAATTTTATGGCGAAACATGATCACACACTATTTACATGCCGACTCAAGTGAGACACTGAAAACTTTTATTTATTATGAACCTAATAATTGTGATTGTTTAACTTCGCTTCTTTTGCGTAAAACGTTCTGATTTTCTGCATGGGAAATATAATAAAAAAGTATGATGGTTTGGTAAGTTCCCTTTGCAAGGAATAATTTTACATTTTACTCAGTATTTGTAGGATAAAGACTCCACTATCCGTGGGAAACTATGCACTGTCTCCTAATCTCATTCAAACCAATGGATCAGAGAGTCGTATCGCTGACCCTGATATCGCCCACTAGGCAATAACATGAGCTACTGTGTTGATAAGGCGCGGTTGGGAACATTCAACGGCAGCAACAGACGATAATTTGGGGGAAAATGATACACAGCTGCGCGTCGTCCACACACGCCGTTGACATGCGAGATCTCCGCAGGGATTCGCTTTCCCCGAACGAAACCCGAAGACAGGGAGCTTGCGGAGGACGTGTGGTCAGCGGCGGCTGCGCGCGGGGGCGGGGCGGGAAAGCCCAGAACCCGGTGACGACGGCGGAAACCGCACTGGGGGACGCGAAGTCCCGGCTGTCCGGCTCCCGCTCTTTCTGCCTCTGATGTCTGATCCGCCGATGTAACTACTGCTCGTCACCGGTACTGACATGGTCGACTCCGCCCTCCTCGTCGCCTCGCTCTCCTCCCCGCCGTCACCGTCTTTGCCGGCGCCCCTTTTGCATTCGCTCCTTATGCCGCTCCCACTCACCCTTCCCGATGATCCTGCCATCCTCTCCGTTGTCACCCGTCCCTTCTCCCTGCTCGCCGTTTGCCCTCGCTGACATCCTTGTTCCTCCCGCTTCTGCCTTCACCCCGCTTGCCAACGCCCCTTTCTTTTCCCTACGGACGCCACCGTCGACGTCGCCTCTGCCCCCTCCCGCCCCCGCCTCGCCTCGCTCACCCTTCCTCGCCCTCGCCCTCACCCTCGCCCTCTCTCGCTCTCGCTCTCGCCCTCGCCCTCGCCCTCGCCCTCGCCCTCGCCCTCGCCCTCGCCCTCGCCCTCGCCCTCGCCCTCGCCCTCGCCCTCGCCCTCGCCCTCGCCCTCGCCCTCGTCCCCGCCCTCGCCCTTGCCCCGCCCCGGTCCCCGCCCACGCCCTCGCCTCTGCCGTCAGCATCTTCGCCGACTCCTCTTGCCGTCACCGCGCTCACCGATGTCTCAACCGCGGTCACTGCCCTCCTCCTGGTTTACGCCCCTGTCCGCGCTCCTGCAATCATCTCTCAACACGCCCTCTTCCGCCCAATTGTCCACCGCCCTATCTGTAGTCTAGGATCACCGACGATATACCTCCTCGCCTACTCCCGCTGATGTCCTTTCCCCCGCCGTGCTCCTGGGGATCGCCTGTTGGAGGAGGATGGGTGAAAAAAGTGGAACTAGCCACTCCAAATGCATTTTTTAACGTTTCACGTCCGGAGCCAACCCGCTTCAAGGGTTCACTCTGTTCAAGTTGCGCTGCTGCTGAGCGCTAGTCCCACATCTCTTTTACAGCAGCACTTGACTATACAAGGTCTCGTTTGTTCGTCGCTTTGATCGCGATGAGAAGCAGAAACATTAACAATAAATATATTAAAATATTTTCATAATTACTATTAAGTTAAAATTAATTTTTCGGAGAGCAGTCATTAATTGACGAAACCATCTAAACAGTCAAAATAAGAGTAACATGTTAGTTATATTGACAAAGTTAGATTGGTTATATTTTCTGGTTTTATGCACAGCTTTTCATTTGAGGAAGAACGCACATTGGGCAGTGAATGTAGTGACATGTAGTGACAGAATGGACAGTGAATGTAGTATGTCTCGTTCGTTAAATGCTTTTAACACGAAAAGGCCGAAAGGTGCACAGCCTAGGACCGAAGGTTGCGCGCCAGGCCCCTTTTGACGCCGCGGAAGCCCCACTGTGCCGAAGGGGCGAGCCCCAAGGCAGAGCGTTTGCCCGAAGGCGTGCAGCCTTTGTTTCGAGCCGTCGCGACGGCTACAATCAGAGACGTAGGTAGAATTTGGCACCTCAGTCGTTCCTCTGGGAGTCTCTCGTTAAAGAAGAAAGGGAAGGAAACACGGCTAGAAACAGGGTAGGCGACTGTCGAAGTCTCCAAGAAAGAATTCGAAGAACAGAATTCGAGGAAGGGTTCTTGGCTAAGGAATCAGGAAACAACAAAAGCATCTACTTCCCCCAACGTTTTACTTTTGATCAAACGTTGCCGTTGTTGAAAATGCGTATGGAACTCTTGGTCCGACAAACTGTTTCTAAACACATAAATGGAGGAAACGGAGTTTTACAATGTCGGTGCAGCGTACCAATGTCAGTCTCCTACCAATTTCTCCATTTTCATGCTCATTACTCATCAGTCATTATCGGTTATATTACTTACTGCACCATCGATCATTAGACCGTATTATCTCAAAGAGACATATCGTACAGGGCGATCCCACAACTCCGCGAAGAACTTAATCTGGCTACGAATCTGCGGCTATTGAGTCATATCAACCCAGTTGCAAGCTATGTGAATAAGCACCACGTTAATAATCAAATCCATTGTATTTTATTTATCGTGCGAGCATTGCTACCCTTATTTGGGACTTGTGTCGTGCCCTACCCTCCTGCCTGACAGCGTCGTCCCATTTGATATCGCTCCCCGACTCCCCGCTGGACGACTGCAAAAGGGCGGGGCAATGCTCTGTGCTCGCGTGCACCCCAAGCGCTGTCTCGTGGGTGGAAGGCTTTCAGCCAACCCTGGAGGAGGCAGTCGTCTAGGACATCGTATAAATGCCATGGGATTTTACTGTTAAAAAGAAGAAAGAGAAAAACGTGACGGGGAAACAGAGAGTGAAGGTTGCGTCAGGCAGTCGGATGCTGAACAACGGAAACCCGATTTGCACGCTTCCTTTGGACGAACGATTTTGAGAGTTTTAGAGAATGCGCGCCTGCGCACAAACGCCGTGTGCATGCGCACGTTCGCCAAATTCCCGAAATTGTTCGTCAAAAGGAACCGTGCAAATCGGGTCTATGGAAGAACTCGGGGCAGATGACAATGGAAAAAGTACAGACGGGGGAGGAGAATACGACGAAGGAGTCTCTGACCTCTCCCGATGTCTTCGATGATTTAACAAGATCGCGTTTCACCAGGATGTGGGCTGTCTCAGGGACGAAATAACGGGCTAAGTTACTCAACGTATGGTCGGTATTGTTCGCCCACGTCAGTGCACTGTCATCTAGACTGGTGGCCATAATATTTATTTCTCTATCCAGCATGCGGGTGGCACCGTTTCTAAGAATATTAAGCGTCCGCCACCCCCAGCGGCGCCTGGCGTTCTGTGCCGCCGGGCGGCTGCAAAAGGGCGGGGCGGGGCGCTGCTGAGGTCGCGTGCACCCCGAGCGCTTTGTCTTGGGCTGACGGCCGCAGCTGCCAGGGGGTGGTGGCGCTCGGAAATGACTCTTCGTCTTCCGCCTTTGTTCGTTGCGTCGTTCGCACTCCATGCAGTGAAGACGTTTTGGATTTGACCTCTCGTCCGGAGCCCATGAAGGCGGTTGGTGACCGATTTGGTTGTTTGGTTGGGTTGCTGGAATCGAATGAAGCGCGATTGGTTTGAATTCCAGACATGGCGTTTGCTCGCTTTGTGTAGGAAGCAACTATAAGTAAGGCTGCAATTTTACGCTGTAGCAGTAGCTCGAGAAGGAAGAGGCGAAAATATGTAGTCTGTGGGAAGAATATTTCTCTTCGTGATTCTCGTATGAAGCTGAAGTGGTATGTAAAAATGTAGAATAAAATTTAAGGTTGTAGAAAAATGTGAGCCCAACTATTAGTATTGCATGTACGTGAAAGTGGTCTTCATGTAAATTCTGTCTGCAAATGGCTAGAATCTTTAGAATTGATACACTTTTTAATACTGGAACAATGTGTTCGCGGTTTAACACTGCCATAGACCAGTCTGTTATTGAATACGTAATATTAAGAACCTTGTTATGTACTCTGTTGTAAAAGTTTCACTAAGTAAGCAATAAAATGCGCATTATTGGAAACACCTTTCACATATTGTGATCTCTGCCGCTATTTGTAACACATTAGACCAATTTAACTCCACGCAAGCCTTTTGAGATGCAGTCCAGAAACTCCTTTCGTATTGAACCCCCGATTCGTGGGCACGCTCCTGACAGTGTGCAGAGTCCCCTTGTCATACCAAGGTCCTGGGCAAGTGGAACGGTTAGTACGCGTAGTGCTGTATTACCTATCGTCGCTCTCAACTATTACCACCAGAACATTTGAACTCTTTTTAACATGTATGTACACATAATGTTGGTGTAAAAATTAAAAATAAATTTATTTTCCTTTCCATCTGTTAAATGTTTTTCCGACAGGTGAACAATCGGTTGAATGAAACAAGGGGTACTGCACTTTCCTGGCTATTAATTTTCTCCCCGCATTTGACTATTTTACTTTCGCATCCCGATCGTTTAAAGCTGCTTTTAATTGAATGTACCAAGCCGAGGCATGTTCAGTAGTGTGATATTCATCTCGCTTCATACACGAGATGTATTAATGTAGAGTTCTGTGAACAAGATCCAATAACTAGCTATTGCAAAGGAATAGAGGTGGAGACCATCGTACCTAACATGGATTGAGCCGACTCATTGTGCATTCTTCCCGACTCGGAAGACCGTACTTGCGCCTAGAATCAGTTGAACCATTCACGCTCCAGATGCAATCTGCCCGCAAGTACGAGCGCCTCCTACAAAGGCATAATGGCGCTTGGGAACAAGGCGCGACGAAGAAAGGAATCCCGGGCGGCTCCTACGCCTCGGGGCCTGGCGGTGCCGCAGCGTGAATGGACCCGGCGGCGGTGGGCGGCCGGCCCTGGGGTCACGGAAGGGGGGCGCGGCCCCTGCATGCCGCAGCCTCCGCCTCCAGCACCGACTCCGCCACCGCCTCCTCCTCCGTCTCTTCCACCGCCTTCGCCTTCTCCTCCGCCTCGCCTCACCTCTTCTCGTCACGCCTCCGTCACCCCCTTCGTCCCCCTCCGTCACGCTTTCATCTTCTCCTCCGCTACCCAACCGCTTCCGACTCTTCCCTCGCCGCTGTCTCCTTCTCCTCCGCCTTCACCACCAACTCCGCCATCGCCTCCCCTTCCGTCTCTTTTCCCACTGCTGCCCCGGCCTTATCCGCTACCGTCTCCGCCTTCTCCTTCTCCTCCACCTTCTTCCCAACTTCCACCCTCCTCCTTCCATCGCAGCTGCCTCCACCTTCTCCTCCGCTTCTACCAACGACTCCGCCACCGCCAACCCTTCCGTCTCTTCCCTCGCTGGTGCCTCCGCTGCTTCCGCGTCCGTCACCGTTTCCACCTCCAACTGACTCCACCACCAACCACCATCCGATTCCGCCTTTGCCTTTGCCGCCTCCTCTTCACCGTCACCGCATCCACCTCTACCTTCACCTTCGCCGCCTCCCCTTCCGCCGCCGCCCGCCCGGCGCCGGACGCAGCGCCGTGGGCGGCACAATTAGAACTATTCTAGGCTGCACAACGACCGCCATTGAGGCTCCCGCCGCCTTGAATGTGACCGGCGTGGTGCCGCCGACTCCACCGCATTCTGCTCTAACCGGTGCCCCACAGCCCTAACCCCCTTCTTCAGGTAGCGGTGGGGTCTAGCGATATAGTCACGCAGTAGGACGCTAATTGGGCTTTGTGTAGCAGGATTGCGTTTTGCAAGGGGCTGGTCTTGTATGAACCGGAAAATGTCAACGTAAAATACCACCCAGTTTCTTTAATTGCGATAGCTAAATTAGCTTTTATGATTATTTCTGCTCTTGCCTTCAAGATAACCTACGTGTTTTGAGTAAGTACTAGCGCAAAATTTGTTTTTAAAGCATGAAGAAGTTTCTGAGGCGCCAAAGAGGAAAATGGGCTTGTCGCTTGCCTTCGTCGCTCTCCTTAATACAAAACAATAGTTGTTTAGATGTTTAGATTACTTGTTTAGATTTGGCTCATTTTTCTTCCCCAATTAATAGTGTTGGATTACAATATTACCATGTATAAAAACTTAAGTAATTCATAAAATCATGAATTATCTCCATCAATAATGACTTTATTTTTAATTGGTGTCACTAATTTGTTTCCGCAACTGGTTGTTTGTTAATACTTTTTAAAGTTGCTGAAGAATGCAGAAAGTCCTCAGATTAGCTTTCTTTATATCTTCTCTCATCCCACATTTCCAAAGCTGGTTTTAAGCGGATTGTTGAGATGGAATTTTGCAAACACTTGTATTTCCGGCGGCACCTACATGCAGCTAGATCGAAGAAGACAAGAATTCGAAGAAATGAAATCTTGCTACTGAAATAAAATGTTTTGTTTTAAATATTCTCAGTGTTAAATTAAACAATAAAATCGAGAACGACAAAATAACTTTATTTCCTTGCTCCACACTGTATGGGAATACGCAAATCTAAATTTTACCAACTATTTTTTGTAAAATCCGTAGGACTTGGCCTAAATTTATTTCAAAAGTGAGCATCTTGCGTCACCTGTTGCTTGCTCTTAGATATTTAAATAACGGAAATCCACAAACAATACATATTACTGTTTAAATGATTGTTTTCCGACTTTCCTACGGAGTGTTTACTAACACAATCATGAGTCTGGTTTTTCCCCACTGCTAATATTGAAAGCAGAAATTCTGAAGGATACCCATGAGTACATTGTGATACTCTGCTATAAAGGAATGATTCTTCGTATTTCTCAGTACTTTGTAAACAGGAGGCTGATGAACTTGTGATTGAAGCCAATGCCCCCAATGTGTCATCGACTGTTGTCGGATGTGCAACTGTCCGTCTAACTTCATATTCATACTCCCTCTAATTAGTCGGTCATCGACTTGTACCATGGAACAATATTAGCTCTAGTGATTGGCAGACACGGTCCCGCTTCTGACCTGAATTCCGTTCCTCTAGTCGCCAAGCGGCCTCACACGACTGCAACGTGAGACGTGTGAGATCCTGCCTTGCACGCGGGTAGCCAATTCACGTTTAAACTATATAGATCATTGACAAAGCACTGAAAAAGACGCACTTCACTGTTTTTCTCCAGACTAGACAACACCAAAAAATTATGCAACAGCCCCCACACTACTCAGGAATTACGCCCACCCTTTCGACATTTTAAAACTTCCACCACCGAGCCCCTAAAGACATCACCTACCCGCTGACATTGGGCTAATTCACACCTTCACAAACCAACCCTTCACTCCTCACAACTCCTCTAATCACTCTCTTTCTCTATTTCTCTCTCTTCTTTTCCTCCCTTCCCCTTCCTACCTCTCCGAACAAGGTCTAGTACGGAGTAGCGAGAGGATCCTTCTCTTCTCTTCCCGTCCTTCTTCACCAGCACCACCGCAATGCGTCAGCCACCCAACTGGGATAAGCTACTATAGCAGGCCCACCAATCACAATCAACAAAGGAATCCTATATAGATCAAGGATGCCCAACTTGCAAGGCCTCAAGGGTCACAACTAAAAGAGTTAATATGGTTGCGGGCCATATTTTCGTTACTCGGGCAATCCACACGTGACCCCATATTGTTGATCTCGGCTGCTCTGAAACGGGGGTTGGGGTGGAACTGTGCGTGATATTAGGCCGTACCATAACACAGTGAAACCATTGGGATGATTTTGTATTTATGAATTAACTAGAAGAAATCTTCAAATGTAAACTACCCATTTTTACGGTAAAGGGGAGTTGACCTCGGCATGCCGGGCAGGGGCGTGCGCTAGGCCGCACAATGTTCTCGGCCGGCATGGATGCAAGGGACTTTCACGTTTGACTAATAACGTTTGGCGGGCCGCAATAAATGGCACCGCGGGCTCCATGCGGCCCGCGGGCCGCCATTTGGACAACCTTGATATAGATCGTATGTTAATACGAAAAAGAACTTCGAGAGGCGTAAAAGTAAAAAAGGAAACAAAAAGTATTCTAGTGCACATTCCGAAATGTTAAATTGATTCCTTGTCATGATTTCGAATTCATAATATTAAATCTAATTTTATACATTGTCACATTGTAATCATTTTTACAAAACGAATAGCAACATAGTATGTTGTCGCGAGTCGGAATCTGATTGGTCGATTCTGTAGTTCTCCAATGAATTCCAGGCGGATGCTGAAGCAATGCTCGAAACAACGGGTCACAACGCGCGCTATCCTTCCTTCCCATCCTGTACGTATTCACATCCTTAAGTGTCCAGCAATAGAATCTAAGAAGTCTTCGTGAAGCCTTGGAGGTAGCTGAGAAATCTCCTTAAGAAAAAAAAGTATATTGACATTGAATGATAAAACATAGGCAATGGTTACATATGCGTGTATACAGTAAAACAAACTTTCTGGAGTTAATATTTTAGAATGACGTGTATTTTGTTTTTCACGTCGCATCTCCGATATGTTTGTTGCTAGTTAGCTCCATACTCTTCTCCAAGAGTCACCACGACCCAATGTGCGTTGCGAATTCTCAATCTGGAATGAGCAAAGCTGACTCATAAACCGAATTGATAGCCAGCTTTAGGCAATGACCTTGAGGAGGTTAGTTGGGATCAGTGATGATTCAAGCAAGTGGTAGCGATAGCCTCCGTCTGTCCTAAAACCTTCGCGTCGTGCGGCGGGCGGTGCGGGAAGCGGCGTGCGTCACGTTCAGGGAAGCACCAGCCTCGCGGGCGGGTGAACGATAACGCCGCGCATGGGCCCTGGACAGGCGCCGCGCGCCCCGGCGCACATGGGCCGTCTTTTCCTCCTCTGACATTACGACTTTAGGTTGGACGCTTGCGGTTGGAGGACCTTGGTGCTCATGACTACATTTAAACATTTGTGCTCGTAATACATTGTTTGTGTCTTCATGTGTCAGTGTTCATTGTGTGTGTGTGTGTGTGTGTTAGAGAGAGAGAGAGAGAGAGAGAAAGAGAGAGAGCGCGCGAATGAAGAGAAGAGAAGGGGGAGTGAGAAGGAAAGGGAGGAAGAAATACGAGATAGAACATGATAGTCCTGTCTGTAAAATTGCCAGAAATGTTCAATAGGGGTAAATTATTGAACTCGTACTCTACTGTTTGACATGTTCAAATTATTTCTTCGATGTATTGTTGGTTCTGTACGCTAAATACCACGAATGAATTGACTTAATTTTTGGTGTTGAAAAAGTGACATTTGTTCATTTGTTTTATGAAAAAGAATCTACTTGCGGGTTTACTCACGTCTCAAGCGAATTTTGTTACAATTTGCGTAGTATTTGCAGAGTATTTTCGTAGTTTTCCTTGGAATGCATTCCGAGTTCGAAACTGACAGATCTGTGACCGCGTGACTTTCATGAAGGAGATAAGAGTGGTAAGCTATATTTTTCCCAAAGGCAATGACGCAACAAGAGAAGACTTGCATTGGGGGCACATGCACCATATGCATCGGGTCAGAGGTGCTTCGGGTTAGCCGGCACTGCATCCTCCATTACAGTTCGTTGCATCCAACGATGACGATGGCGCAATCTTGTTAGTAACGGGATACATTTCACGAACTTTCACTTACGTTCTCCTGCTTATCTGATGGGAGTTTATGAAATTAATGCAGGTCAGATATTAGCAAGCATTGCAGAGTCAATACAATTCTTTTGAATATGACATGTGATTCTATCTGAACGAGAAATTTCCTTTAATGAGTTCATTATTCAGAAAGAAAGTTCTACCAATTTAGTCGACCATATTGTGGAGGTCTGTATAATGATATTAAATCTCAAGTATTTAGTCGTATCAGGTGAATGTGGCAAGTAAAACCGTTGTTAAAATATTTTTGAAGTTAACTTCAATCGGTGTCGGGAATGCATGTCAATGATAGCACATTAGTTGATGTTTCGTTTCAGTGCACGCATTAAATTTATTTAGGAAGATTCGTCGAGGTAGCTGATTGAATGTACATTTTTTTTTGTAGGAAGTCATCCTACTCTGTACTGGAAAGAATAGCAGGTTTTTTCTGTTGGCCACTCCACAATTTTTAAGACCCGACCTTTTTATCAGCATTATCTCTTCATTTGCCTCGTTTTATACTCTGACAACTGCTGACGACAACTAAGTCACATAATTGTCAACCATGAAACTTCTCCGACTTCATAATCGAGATAGTACGCTCCAACAATGACACTCACTGAGGAGAGGTAGTTGTAACTATTTTAAAAATTTATAGAAATATAATTGTTAATTTATCTGTAAAATTAAGTGATTAAATTTTGAACCCAGATTCTGTTTAGGGAAATGATATAATGAAAAATAGCATCTTCATAAAAAAATCTGTATATTTTATAAAACATTGAAAAATACCTTTTGAGTTTCGCCATTGTAGAACTTATAGCTGCGAAGGCTTGATATAAACATTTATTCAGTGCATTCCGAACACAAAGTTCCAAAAATGTTGAAAATGAAGTGTTTAATTAACTTACTTAATAATCCGAAACCGCTTGAGAGAATTAAAAGAAAGTAATTATAACTCACGTCAAGAAATTCCGGTAATTCAAGCTGGAGATTTTGAGATTTCTCTATAAATGTTTTTATACAATGTAAATTCTTCACAGTCGGAATACCAAGAGTAAATAGTAGTCATTGAATATTTTCGCCGAAAAAGGATCAGATCACTGTGCACATGTACGATGGAAAGGCAAGTGAATACTTTCCAGAAATTCAAGGTATCAGAAGTCGAGATGTAGTGGGAATTTTACCCTTCATCTCCAAGTGTAATGTGCACCTCAAAATCAAAGAAGCATCCGCCTCTAAATAAAAAGAGACCGAAAGTAATATATGAGCAATAAAGTAATATATGCGAGTAAAATTCATAGTAATGTGATCAACGTGCGATTATTATCTTCTGTTTTCTGTCATAGTTTAATTTATCTCCTGGTAGTGAAATGTGAAAGTAATACCAAAATAAATCTGTTGAATATTATTAAACTATTATTGTCTGCGTATAGACGTTAAACGTGCATTTTGTGCGTATTTTTAATACAAACACACTTTGCAATAAAATGTAATATAAGTCGCCGTATGGCGCATCGCAATTTCGAGCTGCTATTAATATGGTTAAAAATGCGCCTTACATTCGAAAATACAGGTGTATTTTAGTGTAATTGTTTGCATTTCTGCCATTCTGTTTATTTCGTATCGGGGAAGCGAACCACGCGTTTTCTTTTCATCGGCGCGAAAGAGGAAACGTCTCGTCTCGTTTCGTCTGGGCTGGTCCCACGCGGGCGTCGCTTGATAAAGGAATCTTGGCGAGTTCGTGACCCGCTTCGCAGCGCTGTGAGCGGCGGCGGCGGAGGCGGCGCGGCGCGTGACCCTGGGGCTTCCCGCGAGAGCGCCACTTGGCCCCCGGGCTGCGTCGCGTCGCCTCCCGCGCGCACAGTGGACGGCTTTGTGCGCTCGCGCCGCGCCAACTGGGGCGGCGATGGGACGCACGGCGGGCGCGCTGTCCGCGCAAGGCTAGGGTCATGACTAGGGGGCGGATTTTGGTGACCAAAAACATCGCCAAAAAATCAATAAAATGCTCTTAAAAATACTCTAAAACCAAAGAAAAATGACGTAAAAAAGATGATCAAAACAGTTCAGATGAACAACTCAAGCTTTTAGATGCGTTATTGTGGTAATCGAGGCTTCTTCCATTCGTTCGAGTGAACGCAGCTCGCAAACTTTTGATTTGGACTATTTTTTACAAGAAATTCTCTTTCTTTAGTTATTCCGAAATCGGCCGAACCGGCAATGGCGCTGATATACGTCACAAAAATTACATACAACGGCTGTCAAAATTTCTGAGTGAACAAATAGAATTTCTTGTGTGAATATAAATTAATTACATTGCTCCTGTAACAATGCAAATGCGCTCTATTATAATGGCGGGAAAAAATTCAATAATCGATTATTTTCGACTAATAAAGCGCCTGGTTAAATTGAATGCGAGAAAATAGAACAACTTGTCACTAGTTATTTTCGAAATATCCGCCACCCCTAGCGAAGACAATGTGACTGATTTCAAAAAATGCAAAATAACGAAATCCTGGAAAACAACGGAAAGCAAAGTGCAAACAGTGTTCAAGGGAAACACCGGAAAATGGTTTTTCGCGTCAATCCATATTCATTCGACTTAAAGTAATCTTCAGGCGGAACGATTGAAATTCGTTAATGTGACACAGGATGTATACAGTGCGTTATAGATCAAGAAAGAGAAATGTGGTGATTAATGCGGTGTAACTTATTCTAAATAGAAATGCTATGAGGTTTGTAATTTTTGCGGAATTTGCTTAACATTTTGGGCTAAGATAAAGTATTGTGTTGTGTTCTTTTGATTGAAACGCATTTTTGTAGTGATAAGAATTGTGAAACCTTACTCCCCAATCACAGGTCGCCAAATTTAAGGCAGATAAAACGGAAAAACTACGGGAAAATAGATTTAGGCACCCTTTACGAGTGAAACAGTGGAGGAGGCAGAACATTGTTAGTGACATGTATCTTTGGTAGTGCCAGATCTAACAATTCAATTGCAGAGGATCGTATCACGGTGATTGAATGTAGTACTTGACAATTTTCTATTTACAAAGCAAGAGACACAACATATTAGTTAAAGATATTTATTTAGATCTTGAATTACTTCTTCAGGTACAGTTTTCTTTTATACTTACAATTTAATGATTTATTCTTCAATCAGTGTGTTTGTTTGCAAGGGGGGGGCATGTACCTCGGCCCCTTACGTGGTGTCTCCGCTGTGTTGTGGGTCGTATCTTTCGCCCCTGAAATGGTTGTGAATGTAGATTTCTCTTCCAAACGCCACATGTATGTGTAGTAGTTTTCTGTGAATATCTAAAAAATAAAAAAGATGGCTTTCAGCGACGATCATTGTGTTGCCACAAGGCACCTCCCTATTTCTTTATGTTGTACGATAATATTCTTTAAGCTTGTGCACTGAGAGCATTATAGTATAGAAGTGGCCAATTTATTTTATATTTTACTACAAGAAAAATATAGAGCAGTTGTTGCATTGGTGCTATAGAGATTGTTTAAGAAGCAACAATGGCACTGGTTGGGTCACATACATCATTTAAGATAGTATCGGTGACACACGTACAAGGGACCGACTTTCATTGTGAAGTGATCAACTTTTCTGATCCGACGTACGGAGATATGATTGAATGTTTCCATGATTAATGGAGAATAATTTGTCTACCATGTTGTATAAACCTATTCAACAGATACCGTCGCAGTGCAGCTTAAAGTAAAATTGATCAACGTAATCATCTGACGCGCTGTCATCTTAGTTGACAATTTCCCTAATCCCACGAGCAAGACACGGAACTAATTGAAGAAAGAAGAAGTGGACAAGTTAGGTAGATAATCCTGGAATATGTTAACGATGTTATAATTTGAGTACATGTTCGTTTTGATACTTCTTCATAGTCAAGTTTCTCGCCTTTCATTTCGAGAAAAACGTTTTCTGATGGAGTTGCTCTTCTTGTTGCTCGTCTTGTCTCTTCGGACCACGTCGCGTTCCTAGGCAATAAATAGCTCTTGTAATTACAGTAATGAGACAGCGCACTCTATATACGTGGTGAGATGCAGAGATTTACAATCGGGTGATGCATTGTTTATAGCGGGTGTCACCTTCGGTAACACCACTTCCATTTCCCTAAAAATACAATAGAGTGACATTTTTGTACCATTACAAGCATAATATCGACGTAAAGGTTAAACTTTTTAAAATGATACTACGAACGTTTTTCGTAGTACTTTGTTTATTATTAACTTACTTTTTGGACTTAAACAACATTCTCGACGGATTTAAAGTACACGCTTGTTTATGAAAAGATAATAATGTTTTGTATCCAAACATTTGAATTAACGAGTTCTACACTTTTGTGTTATTATTAGCGGTGTATAATGATTAATGAGACACATTTTGTTTCACTGGAATCTTTATTAGGAATTACGAGCACTATACAGCACAAATACTATCAAGCGTTGGCATTCACACAAACGCGATTAGAACTGTTTCCCGACGGTGTTTTTTTTTTTCCTGCAAAAGAAATGCTAATTTCGAACTCTTAAGGGCTTTTTTCGTACCATATTACACTCAGATATTCTGAAAGATTTTTTAATCGTGTGAATGTAAACATCTACGAGTGTGAAAGTAAGTAGGTTTCAAACCGAAACTGTGACGCAAAAACTTGTGCGTCACTGATCGCCAAATCAGTCACGTCCAAGACAATTTATTCTTTGCGAAGGGAATTTTAAACTGATTCCTTTCAGTTATCAAATAAACACAGAGGTTACTCTGAGACTTTCGGCCTGTACAATTGAGGAACAACCAAAATTTCATGGGTTGAATTCAATCATCACTTCCATTATAAGCGAGATATAAAGTAAGTGGTTAGGCGGTAAGCAGTGCTGATAGTACGATTATTGACGCTTGGCCAGAAGACTATTCTATAGAATGTACATCATAGCTAACCCTACGCCGTCAAATCAGATGAATTCACGCTCCAGAGCAACAGAAGAAAGGGTACTGTCGTTGACAGATAAAATTACTACCCATTAAAAAAATATATCTCCGAGATTCCATGCGAATATTTAGTGCGACTTACAGATAGGAGTGACACTGTTGTGTAACTGATTTGTGCTTATGTCAAGGTGTGAGATTTGGCTTGTGTAAAATCATACGTTTCATGGAAAATGCACCGCCAGTATTGAATGGCACATATTGAATCCCACTTTAACTTCCCGCGAGCGTACCCGAGGCGAGAGGGCGTCTGTCCGCCCGGGGTCCCACGCGCCGCACTGGCCTGTTTTCGCCCGCGCCCTTGACAGGAGGGGCGCGCTGCGCGGCACGCCCTTCGCCCTCGAAGGGTGGCGCCCCCCGCGGGGCGCGGTCGCCCCGCGTGACGTCACAACGGGGGCTGCTGTTGCACCGCCAGCCCCGGGCCCCCGGGGAGGTGGCTGGGAAGCCTGGGCGCCCACTGCCTTATTACGAGGCCGGCCCGCCTGCGTGGGCATTGAGAGCCCTTTTCAAATGGTTTTACAGCGAAGTTGACCAATAACAGAGATCTGGCATTTGGTTTTCCTGGTTCATTAACAAATGAATTGGGTGTTTGGATTATATAGAATATGCCTACGTGTTGATTTCTTTTTGCCTATCACGCCATAAATTACAATGTGAAGGCAGCCAAGCCTTTCGCAGGATTTAAGCCCTCAACCCTAGTGCAAAGTGCTTGCAGCCGCAGCTGTTGTGATATTTGGTAGACCAATAGCCTAGAGTATCCTAATTTTGCGTTCTCAGTAAAATTACTACATGTGAAAATTGAAAATTCGCCCAAATCGAAATAGTTCGGTGAGTGACGTTTACTGAACCCATGTTTGAAACAAGTGATTTCTTATTATTTTAGAATTCAACTCAGTTGAATAAGCATAAATTACAAAATAATCGTAACTAGTGATGTAAGAATTAAGTATTCAATAAAAACGTGATATGAATCGATCAAAAATTATGATGTGCTAATAATTTAAGTTTGAGACTAATGAAGAGTTCTGTTATGCATTTTCAATTTAAAGTACCGAAATTCGTAATGAATTAAATTACAAAAAAAAATCAAATCTAGTTTTGTACGGGGTGCATTTCGCCGAAGGAAGCTCCAACTCCTACAGCTTGAGTGTGCACGGTGATAAATCAGGCTGTGGGCCCACCCCTCCGTGTGCCGCCCTCTGCCTGCGGCCGCCCCGCCCCTGAGAGCGGGGTTGGAGGGTCCGGCGGCAGCGGCGGTCGCTCTGTAAATGAGACGCTCCGTGTGTTGACCAATCCGCCTGCATCTGTGTAAAGAGTAGGATATGCACACGCCACTCATTTGCTACCGGGCAAAAAACAAGTCACGTAGGATGCCTTAAGCTGATGTTGGAAATGATTATTTTACGTTCTGATTAATGTGTATTCTTTACATTGATGTAGGCAAACATATTCATTTCATGAGTTCCATAATTTTTTTTCGTATGCTTTTGGCTAATATCGACATTTTTGTAAATTAGAGTTTCCGCAAGCGGTTTGTATAATATATTATTAAATTAAATAAACGCGTTTTCAAAATGATTCTGTGAAAAATGATTCGACGTCTGCCAGAGTGGCTTCAAAAACAAACAATTTGATGTTTCTCTACTGTGAAATCTTTGACGGCCTCATATTAATGTTTCTTTTTCAAAAAATGTTTATTTATTTCATGATTAAGAAACAAATGTTAAAACTACGTTGACAAATCGTATACATTTTTTAATGTTGTGATTAATTCTGGACAATTGTGCGTTTTTGTTAACATAAAATCTGTATTTTCCAAGTTCACATGTTGAATCTAGGTTACAAAAAAGGGTTCCTTATAATGCATAATTAAGAATGTTTTAGCATGTAAAAGTATTTATGTACCAATTTTTCGCATTTTGCCCATGAGAAAACAAATTTATTTTGAAGTGAGAGCTATAAAATATCGCAAAGAAAGAACTATCTTGTTGCTTCAAATAGGTTTGTACAGTAAGTTTTAGACGACTCACAGCCAGAGTAAGTGAACTAAAATTTGTTGGTTTTTTAATAAATCCTTAGAAAAAAGAATGAATAAATCCTTAAAATATATTGGACACAAATGTGTCGAAAAACAATGCGCCCATTCTATGATGTGACGAGAAAAGGTCTTTTTAAGATCGAAAAGCATGTTGTATGATGGGATACACTCCATAAGAAAAGAAATTCATCAACTTTTTGTGACTTTATATTCTCTTAATTCCAAATAAAATGTGCAGAAGTAGATTCAGTTTCCATGTTTACTTTCTGTAGGTGGCAAAAAGATGTGAATGTCACTGCAAAATACATGGTTTTGCAATATTTAATTTTTGCTGCATATTTTAAGTTTAAGTGAGCAAATTTCACTATTCAGCATTTTTGACGTGTGTTTGCATTGATTTGTCTCTAACAAAGGAGAGCAAGAAATGAGTGTTGCACTGTATTATCATTTGGTAGTGAAGCATTGTCGGCAGATGCGGAGAGGTCGAATGCATATAATTAGAAAATTTCGTGATGTTAAAACATTCTGTGTTAACATCACGAAAGCTTCCTGCGCCGCTTTCTTGTCGTTCTCACTGCGGAACAGCCTCTGCGCGGTCGAAGCACAAAGAAGTCGCCGCGGCCGTTGCGGGTTCTTGCTGCAGCCTCGTGTTATTCGGGCGATCGCAAGGCGAGGCGAGGTGGCGGCCACGGGCGGCTTCGTGATACCCGCGATCGATTCCCGCCGCCTAAGTGCTTTTTTTTCGCTCGGACACGCGCACGCCATCGCCGTGTCGCGCGGCCTCGCGGGGCGTGAGCGTGATCGCGCGCGCGCACGCCCACGCTCGGGGTGGCGTAGCTGGGGCTCGTGCCGTTCGCAGCGGCGGCGAGGGCTGGCGCGACAAAAAGGAGTTAGAAGAAACTCAAGGGTGGTGGGATTGAACCAGTGGAAGGGTTCACATGTTCTCTGAATCTTGGAAGCGGGGGAGGTGGCTCAGGGCATCAACTGATATCGCTGCTGTGCCTCTAACCGGTTGTTTGTCCCGACGGTGCGTGGCAGGATTTTCGGGACTAGCTATTGCTAAGTTTAGATCGAGTTCTGTCGCTGTCTGGAGGAGAATTCTAGCGGCCGGCTGCTCTGATCGGTAGTTTTCCGAGTTTTGTCCGATCAACTCCAGGCAAATGCCGAAGCAGTACCCTAACAAACAGGCCACGAACCGCGCGCTATCTTTCCTTCCCATTCCTTGTCCTATTATACCTCTTACTTACACAGACATGTACTGCACTACCATACAAGCCGGGAGATCGGTCGGGAGTTTGTCCCAGCTGGGGTGGTGCCCCGCTGCTGAGAGGTACCTGATTGGGGAAAATCCCGCTAGGTGACGGTAGGTCGTCGCCGAATCTCACCATCCATCATGGCAAGATCACCGCCATCTCACGAGCAAATCCATGCACTACACTTACGGGACTAATAAGAGCTGTTGACACGCCCAGAATCACCATCAAGCAGTCTGAACTGTGGAATGGATCGAGTTTACATCAAAATGGATTAATGCGAGAGGGTCGTTGGTTGCGTACTATTTCGCTGCAGTAGTTTTTGAAAAATCCCTTTGGCACCGTGTATGCACCCAACAAATGCTTTATTCTCCCAGTGGTAAGCTCTCTCGTGGTTCTTTTCATTGTCACAAGAAAATAGAAGAGCTTGCCGTTTGTGGTAGGATCTCGTTATGCTTAATGGATACTGTGGGAAGCCAAGGCAATGTTGTAAGAAATTTATTCTCAAACTATTTTTTTCTCTTTTTGTGCTTTGGAAGGTGCTGCCTGCGAGAAATTTTACTCGACTTTCCATTTTCTTCGTTACGCCACTACCGTACCCGAATCTTACAGTAATGCGATAATAGTGGTTTCCAATTACCTTTGAAGAATGGCGATTAAGGCGATAGTGATCTTACTGAAAGTTCGAGGATGGTGGTTATTCTGTATGCTGGACTCCCGCAGTTGATTTGTGTTTCCATTAGAATCTTGGATAAATGTTGAAACACACAGTGTCATTTCATGTCTCTCATTATTATAAAACCAGATAGCGACTGTCAGTATTATTTCTTAGCAACATAATGGAGTTGTTCATTCCTTTGTACCGCGAGGAAAGCCAGAAGAATGGCTATTGCAATAATCTCCCTGGACAATACACCCTGACAGTTGCAGCCATTCTTTCACGTTTTTTTCCTGAGATTCCCTGAACGTAACTTCATCTTCAGCGAGCCAGCCATTCTCCTGAACTCACGCCGAGCGACGCGAGGGAATAACAAAGCACGTCTCGGCCAAAGACACCGCAGGGACCCCACCCAGCGACGCATCAGGTGGCTTCACCTACCCCCCCCCCTCGGAAAAAAGAAAAAAGCGCCGTGACGGAGTCAGGTGGGATACCTCGGTGATCAGTCGGGGGCCTGGATCGTAAACCCGGAAACTAGAAAGAAAGGTAACATTTTATGGCAAAATGTAACATTGGATGAGGGGGGATCATATCAATTATGTCGACAGTAAGAGGTTTACGTTTCAAAACAATGGCCAAGCTAAAGATTATGCGGTCTGGAACCATCGTTTCTACTAAAAATAAACACTTAGAGGATATTTTTAATTAAACACTGGGCGGAGATGTTGCATATAATATTTTGCCCAAAATTTGTAAAAGTTTAACTTGTTTTTCGAACGTTTCCTCTACTCTTTCATGATTGAAGTTGTAGAGATTTCTTTCTTAATGCAATCTATTCCTTTTTAAATCATTTCTTATAAAGGCTTTTCAAGATATTAAAATTTTTCTCGACATTTTGAGTGAAATCGTGACCAATTTCTCCAAATCCCTAAACAAATTTTGTTTCAAAAATGCTCGCTAATTGTTTGTTTAAATTTTTATCAAATGTTACCCAAAACACGGAATTTTATGACTCAAGTTTCATTTTTATTGAAACTTTTGAGTTTCCAAGGTTTCACGTGTCAGTTTTGACGACTTTATTTTAAAAATCTGGTGAAGTGGGATTCAAGATACGTCGGACGAATTATTGGATGCAAGTTGCAAAACTATAGTATTACTGCACCCGTTACAAATAATACTAAAAAGAATGTGCTGTTGTACAACCACTTTTATAATTTCAGCCTGCTGCCCTTCGAAATGTGCAACACAAATATATCACCTCTTCCTCCCCCTGCAGCAACCCAATAATGAGAGCTGTCTGCTATTGAAGTTTTGAGGAGGAAGCGTTTTGACATACCGCCACCCAATAACTCTTATTACATTTATGAGCACATCTCATGCTCGAGGAATGAAGTTGTCAGTTTCGTATAGATTTATAGCCTGCCTGCAAAAGGTTCGATGTAATTCACTCACGACCGAGTTTCATCGTTTTCTCTAAGAAAAAACAAAGTCTTTTTTAATTATCATATCGTCGATTTGTCGTTTAAATTATCATAAAGAACAGTTAGTAGAGGTCATTGGCAGTGTGTTTTTTCGTCAAAAATTCTGACTTGTTAGTAATTTCATACGGAAGTGTGTTTCAGAAATGAGAAAATTGTTTTGTGCGCTATTTGTGAGAATGGAATATTAAGATAATAAGAAATAACGACATGACAAGATGATAATCACACCGCCTCTGTCATTCAGTGTTGCACAGAATCTTCAATAATCGTCTAAAATTGTCGACAATTATTGTGAATACTATGCGACGAAGAAATGTGCCATCTGATAAAAGTGAAGTAAAGTTTTCGGTCCGACTCAAATTTTCACGTAGCTTCAAGCTTTTTGGCAAAATTCCAACAAACTCGAGAATCCCTTAAATCCTATGAATAAGTGGATTTGCAAGTTGAATAATTGTCTGGATAATTTTCTTTGACGTTGTTGCCAAGTGAAGTAGTATAAGTTTCAAAAGTGCTCTTTGAAGGAAGTTAATAATCTTATACTATTTGATATTGAATTAACATAAAATTTAGGCTCTAAATTAGCATCAGGATTACTGTTGTCATTCGTGGTTCTAATACAGATTTCGATAAGGTGTAGTTCAACTTCATTATTGCGCGACCAGAGTTGTTTTGAAATCTCGTGTAAGTTTTGTCGTGTTCGAGAACCGAAGAAACTCCTTCCAGAGTCGTCTTTCGGTTCACGGTCGGGGTTTGCCTTCTCGGCTGTGCCTTGAAGGCATCTTGCCGCCTGAGCGTCTTCGGCGCATTACTCGGAAAGAAGACACACGGAGGATATGGATAATCTATAATGGATAATTTGAATACGAAGGCTAATTTTAAAAGATACAGACGTGAGACATAAGGAAATTAATATATAGATATTGAGTTACACGGAATGATTGAAGTGGCAACTGCACTGAAATTGTGACGAGGGAGAAGTTAAAAATAGTGAAGATGATTGTGTTCTTGATTGTGTGGAGAGTTGTGAGAAAGGTAGTGAACCAGACAGTAAAGAAGGTACTGAAAAATGCATTGAAGATAGGGGAGATGGTGGTGAAGAAAGCAGCGAAAAATTCAGGGCTGGAGGACTCCCAGAGACATCGCAGAGAGGGATGGAATCTTGACGAGGAAACAGAAAAGAACCAAGATAGATGCGAATGCCGAGAAGAGAAAATGGGATCGAATTCGCAGACGACGGCGGTGACAATGACGGAAGTCGGAGATGCCGGAACGGCAGCCTGCAAGAGGCGGGAGGAAGAAGGCGGAGCGGCCCCTGCGGGACGCATCGACTGCCGCGGGGCGGGGAAGGGCTGGACGGCGTGACGCGGGGCGGCGCGGCGGGGCGGTGCGCTGTGCGTGTGGGGCCGTGTGCGGGGCGGGGCGGGTCGCGGGGCGGGTCGCGGGGCGGGTCGCGGGGCGGGTCGCGGGGCGGGTCGCGGGGCGGGTCGCGGGGCGGGCCGTGGGGCGGGTCGCGGGGCGGGTCGCGGCGGGCTGCGGGGCGGGTCGCGGGGCGGGTCGCGGGGCGGGTCGCGGGCGGGTCGCGGGCGGGTCGCGGGGCGGGTCGCGGGGGCGGACGCGGGCGCGGGGCGTGGGGCGGGGCATGAGGCGGGGCGTGGGTGGGGCACGGGGCGGGGCGGGGTGGGGCGGGGCGGCGCGGGGCGGGGCACAGGACGCGGGGCAGGGGTGCTGGGCGGGGAGCGGAGCGGCGCGGCGCGGCGCGGGGCGGGTCGGGCAGGGTGTGGGGCGGCGCAACGCAGCGGGGAAGGGGGCGTGGCGCGGGGCGGCGCTCCGCAGGCATTCTTGGGGCGGGCGGCGCGGAGGCGCATTATTGATGCCTCGGACTTCCCGGCGGGGGCGTGGGGAGAGAGCTGCACGAAGCCGCCAGGCCGCAGGCACGAGCCTGGGAGCCGCGCGGCGAAATGACGGAGGCCAACGGCCCCGCCCCTTGCCCCCTCCCCCTCCCACTCTTCCCCTGCGCCCTTGCGATGGCGTAATTCCATCCTCTCATCTCTCGCGTAATGAGAAAATGCGTTAATCGAAATCCTTATTCCCATTAAACTGAAATTATTCGCTACTCTGTTGCTCCGGGTCCGCCAATCAATTTCTTCCTCAAAAGCCCCGGCACGGCCGTCATTTTCTGCCTTTTCTCTTTTCTCCCTTCTTGTTTCCCCATTTTAGTCAATTTTTCTTCTCTCTTGTCACTTATTATTCTTTTCCCTTTTTCATATTTTATATTCTATTCGCTTGTTTTATCTCTTATTTTCGTCTCTTCTAATTTGTCTCTTTTTTACCGTTACTGTTCCCAATCTCTTGTACGACTCTTCGCTTGATTTCGCCAGTCTTACTCCAACGTCCCCTGTTATTATTTACAATTCATTTTCTGCCAACATTCTACTTCAGAACAACTCGAATGAATTCATTACAAATGTCATTTACCACATAAATATTGTGAGCGAGAAGCCTGAAGAGAATAATTATTGTGTAGACCAAATCCCATGAGTCACTTTCATTGTGATTAACATCGTGTTCTCGACGCGAGGTCTGACGATTGCCAATCCAGAGTGCAAATCGGGAGTGATGTATGATTATGGAAATGAAGCAAGAACGAAATTAAGGGGCTGCGGTGGAACGGGGCGCAAAAACCTCACCGCGATGACTGCCCGCGTGTGAGCTCGCGTCGCAGCCAACCGCACGCGTTCAATACGTGGGTGATTAACGGCGACAGTGGTTTACAGCTTAATGAATTTTCACGTGTTCATTGAGCCGCTGCAGCATTAGACGGCAGAAGGAACGACGCACTAAACAGCTGCGACACACGCGAAGCGACTCCACTCGGTAATAAGAGCCAGCCCACCAGTGACAGTGCTTCTGTGTTTTGGGATTCGTTTGGCTTTTCGTGGCAAATGGCTTTCCAGATATCGTGTAAGCAATCTGACAAAGAGAACGCATAATCCCTTCGAGGAACGCTTACGGGCGTCTTTCCGAAACGAGGGAAAAAGTTTTGAGGGAGGGTTGGGGGGAGGGGGTGTGGGAGAGAGAGAATGGGAAAGAGGGAGGGAGAGGAAGACAGAGCGTTCCCTTGGGAAGCTGCCGCTCGGTTGCGTTGGAATGAGACCTGTGGCTGGAAAGTGGTCCAGGGCGCCCCCGTGGCGGTGCAGACGTGCTGTTCTCCACGGGCCCGCTGCTGTGTCGCTGAGCTCAGCGGGCTTGGGTGGTCGCCTCCGGGCATCCCGTCGGGTGTGGGCACAGCGTACCCGTGCGCGCTGCGTTGTCGCACTGTGGGAGAAGATCCCAAAAACCGGGTCAAAATTTGACCACGACAATAACTTGATTGTTGTAGGAGTAATTTTAAAGTTCAAGTTACGCAATGAATTCCGTAACACGAAAAATAAAATTTAAAAAAGTCCGTTGACATTGCCAGTCGTTAAACCTTTATGAACTGACTCTGATTTTAATATTCACTGTGCCATTTCCAAGCTGAAGCTTCCTTGAGAACCTTTACCATTGTAACGTGAGTATATGAATATGGGATTTGGAAAACTATTATTTTTTCGGAAGATGAGTATTATATTCAGACATTTTACTCTTATTCCTCAGATTGGTTTTTGCTATTCAATGTCGCTGGTGTATTTGGAGACCATCATATTAACGCGAGGGCCTCCGAACTTTGAATGAATCAAATTTATCCACTAAACATCCAGTTTCTAACATTAATACACTTTTAATATGTTTGTTTTCCCCAATTGCTATCCCGAATCGTCCACGCACATGCAACGTATATTGCATGTAGCGGTGTTAAAACTTTAAAACTGAAGAACGAAAACTACAATTAAAATTTATCGTTTGTTCCCTAGAAATAACTTAATACTAGTTTGAAACCCGTTCAATGCTAAGTTTGTTGTTTTCTTCAGTTTCAAATTAGCGGAGTTTGAATGTAAATAGCTTTTTTCGCAACTACGGGTCTTAGCTTTTTTTTTCATTGAGCTTATAGAGTAATCCTCCGTTAAATTTCGTCTTTTGTCTCGTAACGTCGCAGGCCAGGGGCTCTGCGCCGTTAGTAACCTGGGTTTCCGGACGGTCACCCATCCAGTAATCCGTGGTGTCTCGTGTTTCGACCAAGCTTAACTTCCATGACTTCAGGGAGCGAAGTTAAACAATTCGGCTAATGACAACTATTAGTTATTATTTGAGCTGGAATGAGTTGTATATTTGTTTGGACGTTTGGCCTTGTTCTCCACGTGCATCGCTGCGTCGTGTGGCGCGGTCGCCGGCGCGGCCTCGTTGCTTATCTGTGCTGCGGCGCGGCGTGGCGGCGCGGCGCCGTCCCGGCTTTCTATTTGCCCTGGTGCGCGCGCCTCCGCACTGAGCCTCTGGGCTGGCTGGGACTTGTCCCTTTCCTTTCTCTCCCTACTCTACTTGGGGCTCGCGGCTTCGTAGAAAACAACTCCATATAAGGTTTTCATCACAGCTCCGAATTAGTTTCGGTTAATTTCCAACACAAATTCCGAGCTGTGACTTGACCAACGGTACTGCTATTTAGTTATTTTGAAGATTGATTGCTATCAATGAAATAATTACTTTTTAGAAAGATGTTCCTACATTTAATTTTTGAAATATTAAGGTCTCAACATGTTTACTGTAATTTTCAATATATTTTTAAAATAGCTTTGTTGAGGTACGTATTAGTTTGTTGATAAACTCGTTGACAAATAAAACTGGTCTGGTAAATAGTCTGTAAAATTCAATTGAATGAGATGGACATATTTCGTTAATTCATTCAATGAGTTGGACATATTTTGTTAATTTCATTTAATTAAGATTTTAATATGAATATTCTAAAAGGATAAAGCTGAAGCTATGTTCTCAAAATATTCGTTAATCTACACATTTCTGTAAATGTTTATTGAATTTATTTCAGTTAAGTAGTCACTAGGTACACAGAACTATAAAAGTGATGTGATAGTTTCCATGCTATTAAAACAATAACTTATCAGCATCTCTTTATGAAAAAGAATTCTCTATACGGGTTACGAACGAAATAAATCTAATCTATAAACGCTTCAGAAAACGCATAAAACGAACGTAAGCTGCGTGAAATTCTGAGAGTTAAAAGTTGTTTTGGCGCTAAATACGTTTTATACATGCAGTTAATCAGAAATTTAATTGCATTTCCTTGACTGTTATTGACAGTGCAAAACTCAAAAATGAGTTTGAAAATTGTTCTGCTGAGGATAATTACTCATTATAATTATTTCCTGTCAGGAATGTCTGGTTTTGATCCCTCTGGAACAATTTGTTCGGAGCGCATAAGCACAATTCATAAGCAAACAAATTATCGACGTGTCGCCTGGTAAAGAAAGATACAAAACCAGAAAGAGCAGAATATATAGCAATAAAATTGTTTACGTATAAAAATTGATCCGACTCTAGAAAGGAAAACCATCTTGCCCTTTCTACCAACTCAAGTCACTAAGATTTTTGTTTGTGGGTAATTGTACAACATACTTTCCCTAATCGTCCCTAAATTTCGAAGATGATTAAGCACATGCAGAACTTGTGAACTCGAAGTGAGTGTAGATTTATAGTTACATCGGAGTTAGTGGCAATCGATCGAAGCGACGGGGGTGGTAAATTATGCATTCCTCCACCGTCTGTGACCCGGCATAGAACTAGTGAGGGAGTAACAACTCTTTGATTGCACTTGGGAGTGCAAGGGGAGTGACAAGAGGAGAATCAATTGGGGTCCACTGGACTTTCCTTTAGTTCCTCTAGCCGTCCCTATACCACGGATGTGACAAAACTTGAAATAGCTAATGCTTGGGATTGGGTGGTGTCCCAATCTTAGTGATAATTTCAATATGTGTACAAAGATTGAAGCTTGGATCGTTTTTTTTAACTGAATGTCAGAACACAAACCAGCTTGTCCCGCAATGTCTTCATGCATGTGCAGGTCAACTCGTGCCTTCAGATTTAGCAGCAGCATAATAGTAGGTAGCCGGATATTTACATTGGCACAACGTCTAGAACTGTATGTAACTATGACAGTTTGTGATGGAACGGTAGTTCGTTTACATGTTTTAAGCGGAATATCGATGCTGAAGTTGGACAAAACTTTGCACCGGGTTCTGTGCGTGCTATCATCGTTTAAAAAATAAATTTAGAATAAGTTTATTAAGAAGATACGAAGGGTTTCAAAAACAAATATGATTGCTGAATGAATTTGAATTTCAATGCGCGACTGAGAGAAAGAATATTCTCTCAAACATATGTGTTTCTGATTCTTGAGAATCCTCGAAACAATATGGATTGATACTCTTGTGTGAGGAACATTTTTTCAAGAGCAGTGAGCATAAAGTTTGCATCTTGCACCCAGCTCTGAGGGAAGATACTTCATCTTGAACTCAGGGGGAGATACTCTCAGAGGGAAGATTCAACGCTGCACTATGTGAAATTCTTTCAATCTGCGAGGGCTGAAATCTTAATTTTCAATTTGGCTAGAATCTTAAGGGATCGAAAACCCCGTCTTCTATATGTGGTTTAAAGCCTAAAGGAAATCGAATCCACATCTCGATTTCTGTTTTTCAGTCATTCTGTTTTTGTTTTAAATTTGAAAGAACCACGATAAATTTTTCGCCTCGTGCGTTTCAATCTTCTTCTAGAAATGGACTTCGCTTAATCCAAATCTGATTACAATTCTTTTTCGTTTTGCAACTATTTGCCTCGGCGATGGCAGGAATTTCAACATCAGTGATATTCTGTATAATAAATATGGATGGCTCAAGGTCATTTTCCGACCTGGTCTTCCCGATACTTTCGTGTCACCTCATCCTCCTTTTGTGTACATTAGTAGCAATTGGCCAACATTTACATTTGAATAGTTTGAGGGCTATGAGCTGTAGTGGCCACCAAGCATAAACGACAGAGAGGGGGAATGTTCCGAATAAGTAAGTAATCTCCAGTATAATTACGTCGAAGGCAAACCTCGCCAGGATTCTAAAGGCCGGGTGCTCGGATCGGTGTTGCGTAGCCATGTTTTGCTTCAATCAGTGCAGGAGCTTACCGGTACGGCCAGGGACCAGAGATCGCTTGCGATCATTTTTTCCGCATCTAGGCTCCGTAAAGAGCTTGGCGATAGTTTATTTCCCGACCCCATATCGCCCAATTCCATTAGCTCGAAAGGCTTTATCTGAACTACGTGGATTCCGCCCAACGCTCAAATTGGGGTGTGATGCCTTATGAAGAAAATATCGAAAGCCTCGGGGGCATTGCTGTCTCGACCTGAGAGAACTCGATATGGTCAGTAGCGCCATCCGAAGAAAAAATATGTTACACACTTGTATGTATTGTATCTATTAATTTGACACTACATTGCCAGTCCAGATAGGCGAGATCGTTAAGGCAGTAGTGCCGTGGCGATCTCGGACGGAAGAATCGCGGATTCGAGTCCCGCCTTGGGCATGGGTGTGTTTGTGTATGTCTGTGTGTGCCGTCCATTCATCCTTCATTATCATCATCATTCCATCTTCCATTCCCCCAGGACTAACAACCCTAGGGTATACAAATCGGATTCAACCTAATGCTGATCCCCCTGATTAGTTGCATGCAAGACTTGCAAATGATAAAATGATACTGAGCCCGTGCAAGTGCACGTCCTGCGTGGTCTAAGATGGCCTATTCGCGAGTAAAAAACAACAACAAAAAACTACATTGTTACAATCGTACGCAACTTTTACGCTAACGACGTCAAGGTCAGTAGACAATGACGACGGGCATGTGGGTGCGAGCGCCGGAACGGGCTTGCCATTCGCGTCAGGCGGAGCGGCGATGGCGCCGGCGACCTTTGCAGGGAGCTGCACTGGCGCTCTCACGCTTCGCTGACGCCTCGCAGACGCAGACGCCCCTTTCGAGGAGGGCTCCTGGCGCGCGCCCGGCACGCCCCCTCCGGAGGCGCTTCGTTGCCAGTGGGACGGAACGTTCGATGGTGTCGCTCCCCCTGCGCATCTCGTCCTTCTTCAGCGTTTGTGCAATCGACGTCTTGACGCTTGTTAAGTGGCAAGTCGGCGTTTGTTTCCATGGAGTTGCGTTGTTCTTACCGCTGCCTATCAAGACTATATTATTGAATGGTAGTGGTTAGCGCTCGTACTTTCCACTACTGGGTACCAGGTTTCGAAACCGGTTCTTTGATTTGGAATTTGTGGCGAACAAATTGGGTTAGCGACAGATTTCTTCGGAACTACCGCATTCTCTTTGCGTTTAATTCCATTTTCAGTCTCATTACTTACCACTTCATCTTATGTAATTAAATTATCATTATTGTAGCGTTTCAATATAAACCTTATGCCGGAGAAACCCGTCGACGGCCGTGTCGAGATTCCGGCTTAGGAGCAACAGTTTCTCCTAAATAAATTATATACGATATATATAAAAGAACACTTACGTTCGGGCCGTGACCCATTCAGACGAGTTTTGCGATGTACCCGTGTGCTGCAGCAACTTTCTACTAGAGTTGGTTTGGAGGTAGACATGAAGTTTGATCGTCTATTATGTTGGTAAGCCCGGAGGAAGGAATTATAAATTCCGAAACGTTGGCAAACTAACGTGTTTCATTAATGACCAATCCCGTGAACCACATTCCGTACAAAAGAGCCTTTATTATACTTCTTCTTCTTTGTTCTTGCCATCATATATCACGCATCTTCATCGAAAATACCCAAAAATTGCTTTCATTTGTGAATGACGGTTGTCGTCTTGCTTGTATCTAAGTATGCGAGTGTGGCATTAGTATACAATCAACTAATCCCAATCTGAATTTGCTATTTCACTGATCTCTATGACTTGTGATTCTCTTTGAAATACGTTGGCAATCATTTACTCATTTTATGGGTACCCCAATTTTATTCTTAATTTTTAAGGAATGAATTAAGGAATTGGAAAGGCGATGAAAATGTCGTATGCATTATTTGAAAGAAATAAAAAACGAGTTTTTAATTTATAACAATGTTCTTTTCACAATTTATTCTTAATTTCTCTATAACGTTGTAACTCTGTACTTCTCGTTTGACCTTTCCAATTTCCAATTAGTAATATTACCAGAAGGGAGATGATACGGAAATTTTAGAGGCCGGACACGCGTGTTCCAGCCGTTGACCCCCCTGCCATTTGCCTTACATAACACGACAAACAGGTTTGTTCGTTCTCAAAGGCCTGCGCCCAGTGCCGAAAGCATTATTACTCATCAGGTAGAGCGCGCCGTGTTGTGCGAGGGGAGCTGAGCCAGCGGGGCCGGCCGAACGTGACAAGGTTTCCACAGATGGCGGAGAGCTCTCGGCGCGGCGGCCCCCGGCGTCCATCAGGCGATGAGTCCTCCCGCAGGGTGGGCGCAGGAGGAGAACGGCGACAAGGACGATGACGTTGACGACGGCAACGAAGGACGCCGGACAATGTCAATGGCAGACATAATCGCATAATATATGAGTGAAAAGTTCGACGCAAGATAGAGAAAACGATGATGGTAACTACAACAATAGAAATACGATGGTAACGACAATGGAATTTCGTCGATGGTAACAACAATGGAACGACGTCGATGCAACAACAATGGAACGACGTCGATGCAACAACAATGGAACGACGACGATGAAGCGACGACGATGGCAACGACCGTGGTTTCCACGGCAATAATTACGTCAATGGCAACGGTGACATTAAAGATGATATCAACTGTAATGACAGCGACGGCCAAGACGATTAGTGGAGAGGCATTAGGACGCTGCCTCACGACATTACACACTACATTGTTAACGAGGAACATGAAGAAGGAAGCAGTCACCTTTTCGTCCAGCTCGCGTCAGACGGAAGATTGGAAGGCGGCGGCGGCGCGGTTTCTGCGTGGGCGGACGTCGATGGGGGCGGCTGTGCTGGCAGAACGCGCGTGGACGCCGATGGCGGCGGCGTGCGCAGCGTGACCGGCGTCCGTCGGCGCCGCTCCCATCGATCGCGCGTCGCACGCGTGCTGTGCGCCCGCCCCGCCCCGCCCCGCCCGCTCCGCGCCCGCCGCCCGCGCCTTCGCCTCCAATCGATGGCTCGCCCGCGGACGAGGGCCTTCCCGCGGCGCCCAGGCGGAAGGACGACGACGCGACGTCGGGCGGCGACTTCACTTCCTCCTGCCTGGCGTCGTCGCGACCTCCGCCCTCCAAATCGGCGTAGCCAGGCGTGATTTCGTTAATGTTATAAGGGAACAAATTTGGGGAAGAGTCTTCGGAGTAGCGTGGTTTTAGAAAGTCGTGTGTTCAGTGTAGGACTTGGCCAAATCAAAAACTTTCGTGAAAAGGAAAGAGACTCCATGAAAAAAAAATCCGTCATTTCTTTCCATAATTAATTAATGTACTTCGATTTCAAATTTAAAATATGTATTGCCCAAAACCTCTTTTGTATAATACATTTTTTACTGTCTTTGGCATCAAGTCCTTCACCTGTATGTGTATCTAGTGTGAGCATTTGAACGTAATCCTATACCTACATGAATACAAGGGCATATTAGGGAGTTAAGTTTGTTTTTTTTTCCCTTTTTTTTCATGGTTTCAAGAGAGACAAGGTTTATGCTATAAAAAACAAAGATCATCTTCAGGATACAAACGGCATGTACGATTTTCTAAGTATACGCGTAAATTTTGATATAAAAAATAATATCGCTTTTTTTATTATGAGATACCGGATAACTAGTGGAAAGTTAAAAAACATGCATAGTATGGTCTGCATATTTTTCAAAGTTCAAAAATTCATGTGTTTTTTAAAGCTAGAAAAAATGTATATCATGATATTCTCGTGTTAAAAGCAATCATACAGAAAAGTTAAGAATATGTGTGTACAAGCATGAAAGTAAGTAAATAAATTTTTACTTACATTTTGTATCAGTATAAAATGTTTCCGTTTAATATGTTTATTTTCTTTTGAACACCCAACGATTAACGTGGAGATCTACGCCGAATCACGTGGAATCTTCTTTGGCCCCGCAAGGCCTTGCCAGCTGGTGACGCGCGCTTGTTTGCGGGCAGTTGAAGCAATGTCCGCAATGAACGCTCATATTCATCGAAGCTCTGGATCGCGGCCAGCGGCAAACAAGCGTCAATCCCGCACCGCCCCGCGCCGCGCGGAAATAGAAATTTCGCCGCCGCGCGCCACGCGGAAGGGCGCGCTTTCTTACCGCGCGTTTTCCACGGCGAGTAGAGCAAGCCAAGGCCTGCGACATCCATGTCGGTGTTCTCAAAACATCCATGTTTTTATAGGATCGTCCATGATTTAAATATCGATTTAATAAAGGTGATATTTTGAACTGAAAATGTGAAATAACTGATGAAACCTCTTTCATGTGTTCGAACCAAGTGATCACTGTTTATTCTACCTTAATCAAGCACGCAATCTCCCTGCCCCAGGAGAGACATATTTTCTTTCCTTTTCTTGTGTTTCTCCCGTGGAGAGGCGGTCAACGTAGGGGTAGTAATCGAATGTTCTCTCTCTTCCCCTTCTTGATTGATTGATTGTTTAGTGACTCCGGGTACGTCAACTGCGATGGTCATTTGCCCCATAAGTGTAGGGCATGTGTTTTCCTCGGAAGGTGGAAGTACTCCTAATCTTCCTCCGCTGAATGGCGAAATCCGGCCCTGACCTACATGTCGGATAGTGGCGTTTCCCCAACTAGATATCTCCCACCAGCAGGGCACCACCCCAACCGGGACAAGCTCTAAGCTTCCGACTGGTCTTTCGGTATGTGTGGTAGTGTAGTGCATGTAAATGTGTGTGTAATGGGTGAGGATAGAGCAAGCAAGAAGAAGGAAATATCGCCCTGAGTGCGTGGCACGTTTTTAAGGTACTGCTCCGGCATTCACCTAGTGTTGCTCGGAGAAACCACAGAAAAGTACTCTCCAGAGCAGCCGACCGCTAGAATTCTCCATTCAGCGGCTGAATTCGACCCAACTTTGTAAATTGTATCGACAGTGCTGCCACCATCGGGACTGGAACCCTAGTATCTCCTGGTCAGAGGCACTGCAGTGACATCAGTTGCTGCCCTGAGCCATCCCTTTCTTCCCCATTCTTCTACAGCGTGATAGCTGAGGCATTTCGGCTCTGTTTTTATTACAATTCTTATTATGTTTCAGTTCGTTTTGTCAGTTAAGTCTTAATTATAAATTAATAATCACGGCTACTGTCAAATTAAATTCTTCACCGCAAGGATTTAAATGGTAGAGGTTACTAAATCACCTTCAAAAATATCGATACTTACAACGATCTTTTAATTTCGAACATCAGTGTTTTGAAATATGAATGCTTTGATGTTGGTGTCGCATCCGCAGTGACGGCGTGAGAGGAGTGTATGTGCCCGATTGTGCTGCGTTGGGCTGCATTGGGGAAATTTTCCCGAATTTGAATCCTAAAACATTCCGGAATCTCTCTAATCTCGAATTTTTCGTATATCTTTCTTATAATAATGTTAATAATTATGCGAACAAAAGCACCAGCAGAAATTAATAATTAATACCAAAACAATTAATTTAAATATAGCTGGGAAAAATAAATTTCCCAAGATTTGTTTGTTAAGGAATTTGCGTTAGGTTTCTCTTCCATTCAGTTGGTACTCTGTTAGTACTCAGTTAGTAGTAATATGTTAAAAATCATTTTTTGTATTATACTCGAATATTTCAATAGTGTTTGAATAAAACACGCAGAAGAAAACAAAAGTTTGGAAGCATAAGAGATGGCTGCGTCGGCTTTCAAGAGACCGAAGTATCTTGATTTCGCTTCTTGCTGCTCAACAGGATGCCATAGAAACCCAATGGGTGCTAGTGGAAATTAGTATTTTGCTATTGATGTAAGTTTGTGCCATGTAGGCTGCTTTGATAGAGTGGAGGTAGTGGGTGTTTCTTTGCAGACATGTTTACCAATATTTTGCGTTACCAATATTTTGTGTTTGTATTCTGGTAAAACTAGATGTTCGTTTGACGGTATATATCAGTGTTTGTTCCAAACAATAGTTTCACATAATAAATATTATAAATGCAATGTTTATATTTAGATAACGATCTTGCCTGGTATGTTTGCAAGAAATAGCACTAATTTGTTGTGTTTTGTTTCAGGTGAGTATCAACATTTTCTTGAAGTCGCTTTGCTAAGGTAGCGGAGGTGGTGAGTTTATACATGATTATTGCAATGTCACTTTGACGAAGATTTCGGAGATGTAAATGAATAATCAGTGATGTGATAACGTGGGTGAAGTGATTATTTTCTAACTTGTGTTTAAGCAATAATATCTCACAATCCGGAGTCTGCGCTTAAATGGTATTTGTTTCTTGTTTCCAAGCATATGAACTGTCCTGCTATACTCGACCTCTATGATGGAGTAAGGGTGCAAGTCGATCAGAGACTTTACCAGTGGTAGTAAAACTGCAAAACAATAATCAAAGGTGTCGTTTTATACAGAATCATGGCATATATTCATGAATAAAATGAGAGCATTTTTCGAAACATTATTACGGAATTCTTTGGGAAAGTTTTGTTACACTTTCTTGAGAAGGATGAAAGGAGAAACCATTCATTTAGACTGTAAATGCCATGTTAGTTTTATGTAGCATGTGCACTTCCTAGTTGCAATAGCAATGAACACACAGTATTAGGCAGGACTATTCATTTCGGAAAAATCGTTAGTTCGTAATCCCACCATTGGCTTTGAGTCTCATAGATGACTTAAACTGCGAGTCTTTAAGATATTCACTGTTAACATTTGAAATTTTTAACTTAATACAATGATGAGCTAATTAATGATTAATTTCAACCACAAATAAAAATCTGATAACAAACGTCAAAAGGTAGTGTTGCCGACATCAGACCATACCGTGCGCCGTGCTTGACAAAGAGTTAAAAATTTATTCAAGCAGACTTTTCATTTAATTACAGAATACTTTCAACCACAAATAAAATGCACCGCCCCCGAAGCAATCATAGAAAAAATCGCAGTTGAAAACTGAAGGAGCTGACTCGGCTGGTAGGTGTGGTAGAGGTGATGGGCCTCCAGAATCACCTCGCGGCCTTGGCGGAGGCGGTGGCGGTGGCGCGGGGCCGCCGCGCGCCGGAGGCTGGCCGCCGCGCCGGGGCCCGCAAAGGCCAATATTTGAGTACTTTCACTGAACCGAAGCTGACGGAGACGCGGGCAAATACAGAGCCATTAGGGGCATCCACTGCGTCGTGACGCCGAAAGCGCCCGGCCCGGCCCGGCCCGGCGCGGTGAGGCGAGGCCCATCAATTTCGCAACGTGCATGCCCACTTCGCTGGGCGGAGCGGAGCGTGTGAGACGCGGAGCGGAGCACGGTGCGGCGCGGCTGGGCTCCGGTTGGCGCGCCCGGGGCAGGCGCCGGGCGGGGGAGGGGAGCGGCCAATCCATTTGGCGCGCGTGCTTCCGCAAAGCCTTCTTTGGATGCGGGGACGTCCGCGACTCGTCCTGGATCATCCCGACGGCGCTTTTTCTTCCTCCTTTTTGTTTCTCCTCTTCTATAAATTCTCTCCTTCCGCATGCCGGCCTTCCCCTCGCGTTGAATCAGGTGAAAGAAAAGTGGGAAGTGATATACAAAAAATGTTATTATGTGACTTGTTATTATGTGATAATAACTAGGGCGCCATGCTAAAATGTAGACCTCTTTCTTATAATAATGTTAATTCAAGTAACTTCTCTTGCAATTGCAGTCGTGACATCGACAACAAAATATCAGTGTTTCGAAACATCGTCGTTCAAAATTAAACCATCAATGCTAATAAACGCCACTCACGTTTTTTGAACATTGATGTAAAAGTGGTTTAGTAACCTCTAACATTTACGGGGCAAAATTGGATTTGGCACTAACCGTGTTTATTAATTTATAATTAGGATTGAACAGTCAAAGTCTAAAAATTATAAGAACAATTAACATTACTCAACCTGAACGATTGAGCGCTCAGAATTATCTCAATGGGTGACAGATTTCTTAGTTCAACATAGATTCTACGGTGAACTGAACATCGTTCTACGGCGCCCGTAGAAGGATGCAGGAAGAGAGGGGAGGCCCTACGTCTACGGCACAAGCGTTGACCGCCTCTCCGCGTGCGAAATTCGAGGAAAGGCATAGCAAACAACAAGGCATCGGGGTCATCGTTTGGGGGAGTGAGAGTCTGTCTGCTCGGTGAAGGTGGTATAAACAGCGTTCTCTTTGTTTGAACTCATGAACTGACAGCGGTATCATCAGTTATTATTTCATTTTTAACTTTTACAAAATGGTGCTTACAGAAACCTTTCATTCACAAAATCAACGTAGATGTCGCATCCCTACTTGCTATGTGTGGTTCTAATCAAATGCCTTGGAATGATGTGTTCAGTACGCATACAAGAAGTACAATGTTTTTTACACACTTCTTTATCAAGACTACGCATTTCATAACATCGTTGCTGAGCGATGTCAAAATAACGAACCAGAGCTTCGAATGATACGATGACAAGTTATGACAAATAATGGCCTGTTTATTTCAGACTATCTATAACAGTTCACCCGTAGCAAGCCACTCCTTTGAGTCGGTTTCTTTTATTTATAAGTTTAAAAGTATATCTCTGGAATTTGTTCTCCTAAATCTGTGCATCCTGTGGGTTCTCTCATTCTATTGTTTTGAGGGAGTGATTTACGGAAACGAATTCGCTCGTGTAGGTTCTTAGTGTATCGTGCATCCGACGTTGAGGGCTGGTGCTATCGTGTGGGTGGCATTCTCTAGGCATCGCGAGTAAAGACGATCTGGCAAGGCGCCATCTGCGAAGAAGAGCGAAGCCTACACAGCGGCCACTTCCTCCGTCCGCTGCCTCGGCGGACTTCGCTCGCTGTCCTGCATTCGTAGGAGCCATCTCAGCGCTTTATCGCCGTGCGACTGCATTGCACAACTTGCTGCATCGTTCCAAAGCAATTGGGCTTTTATAATACGCGATGTACTTTTACAGGGAGGACAATGAACACAGAGTAGCTAGGAAAGGGGATGTTTGAGAACACGTGCAATCTTAAAAGGAAAAGCAAAGGTATAAATATAGACAATAGAATAATCTTTTACTGAATCAACCTTAAGGTAAATATATGTCGAAAGTGTTGAATGTCAACAAAATATATGTCGACTTATACGAGTGGTCTTAAAAGACCGTGCTTATGTATCGTATAAGTTCATTGAAAGATAATTTTGTCACTATTAGCTGCACTCTTCCTTGGAAAATTAATAAAAATTAATCTATTCCAACTGTATGTCAAGGACAAATAATGTAGCCTGGATAAATTTTCAAAAATCGTGATCCTTAAATGACCATTGGTTGATTGATTGATTGATTTTTCGTGTTTCCGGGCGCGTCAACTGCTGTGGTCATTTGTCCCGTTAGTGTAGTGCATGTTTTTTCTCGAGAGATGGCGGTGATCTTCCCCCGCTGGATGGCGAGATCCGGCGCCGACCTACCGTCGGCTAGTGGGGTTTCCCCCTAACCAGGACTCTCCCACCAGCGGGGCACCGCCCCAGCCGGGACAAGCTCTAAGCTCCCGACCGGTCTCCCGGAATATGTGGTAGTGTAGTGCATGTTAGTGTAAGTGAGTGTGTGTAAGGGGAGAGAATAGGACAAGGAAGAGGAAGGACAGATCGCGCGCGGTCCGTGGCCCGTTTGTTAGGGTACTGCTCCGGCATTCGCCTGGTGTTGATCGGAGAAACCACGGAAAACTACCGATCAGAGCAGCCGGCCGCTAGAATTCTCCTCCAGACAGCGACTGAATTCGACCTAGCTAGAAAGCTAGTGTCGAAAATCCTGCCGCCAGGACTCGAACCTAGGACCTCCCGGTCAGAGGCGCTGCAGTAACATCAGTTGATGCACTGAGCTACCGCTCCCGGTATGACCATTGGTGATATTTATGGATTTCTTCTGCCTCTTCTCATCTTCAAATACATTTTTAATTACTTACGTATTTAAGTTCTGAAAACGTCTTTGATGAAGCAAATGATCATAGACGAATGTAAGTGAATTTTTTTTTGCCTAGCATCTTTGCCAGAACCCAACATCTTTACACTCTGTCACTTTTTAAATGCCTTATTGACTGTGGCCTTGAACTCTGATTTATTGGTTATTGGTTTGGTTGAGCTGACAGATCCACATTCTCCTTACGCCGATCCAATAGACTGTTAATTATGTGAATTAGAGTTATAGTCGACTTTAGGGAAGAGAAAATGACGCACGAAGTGTCGGATCCCATTAAAAACTTTCGGATGCGCCGTTCATAATGGAGCCTAGTCATTTGCCTTATCGAGCAGACGTTTCAGTTGCTTTTAAGGCTCCTCCCCTTCGAAGGCCGAACTCATCACTTGGAGCGGCGCATGGGAGAGCGTTCTAACCGCCGCCAGTGCCGCTTCGCCCCGCTTCACCCCGCTTCACCTCTTTTAAGATTGCAACGCTGCTTTTCCTTCACGTTCTGCATTGCCCCTGGAATCCAAGGAATAAATCTGGATTATGTAAAGGCTGGCATGTTTTTTCAAGCTTGTATTTACAAAGATTTATGACTTGATGTGATGCCTTGTTAGTTTTTGCCCACATTTTTAATGAACTATAATTTGCGTGCGATTGTTGTAAATTAAAATATTTACATTTATACCATATCATTATTGTAATAATAAACAGTTCATTAAAATTACGATTTTCAAGCTACTGGAATTTCATGAATGTATTGTATTGTGTGTATAAAAGGAACAAAAGTGATTTACATTCAGTTTTTCTCTTTGGATATCGTTAAGTATACACACACACACACACACACACACACACACACACACACACACACACACATACACACACACACACATGCGTACATAGAAGAATATCTAATGCATGGATTTCCAATGCAGTGCTTCTAAAAGGCACTTAAAAATAATATCTCGGCAGGATGTTTTTCTTCTTTTCCCTGAATTTGTACATGTTTACCAACTGTAGCTCGCGTGTCGTATATCTCCAGACGTAACCCGATCCGCTCCGCCTGACCCGCGCCACCTGTGCCTCCCATTGTGCGCGCCTCCCGCTCCTCGCCCCGTGCTCCCGCGCTTCGCCTCCGCCCGCTGCCTCATCCGCAGCCTGTGAATCCGCACCTGACCACGTCGCCCTTTAAATAAATTACTTAATATCATTAATAGGGAACCGAATTTATTGTAATAAAGAAAGCAAAATGTGTACATATATGTGTTCTTATTTCTTCTAAAATATGTAAGGAAAAAAATGTGGGAAATAAAAATTCGTTATAATGTTTCAAATTCCAATCTTCAAGAGTTTTACGAGCACAGTACGTAGCTCGTTTGTTGTACGTTTGTACGTTTTACGATCGTTGTACGTTTTACGATCTGAACATGGATTCAGAGAGCCTGAAAGAAAGTTCCACATCTAAAGAAGCAATTATTCGCAAGTTTCATCTGAAATATATAATAATTTCGTAGTCTATACATTGTTGTTTACGAGGAGCCGGCGCTCAAGTGAATAGTATAACCTGTGATTAGAAAGAGGGGGTAAAGAGAGGTAAAGAGAGCATATGCCCCCGACTCCAGAAAAGCGATGAGACAATGATCTATTTTTTTTTATCGAGTTACGCATGGGATTTATGAAACATGAGTAAACAGGTGGTTGAAGTTCCTTCTGTTTCACATACATCCGTTCGTCCTTGATCCCTGCTACGCGGTTTTCAAGAAGCAGAAGGAGTGGCGGGGAAGGTAAGTTTGACAAATAATAGCGAAGGTCCGGCGTTAATACAAGCGCATTATGTGTTTTTTTAAGTATTTGTTACAAAGTTAGTTTTCAAGAAACATATTTGGAACTCGCATGTGAAATGTTCATTTTCGACCAATAAATATATTAAAATGTAAAGAAATATATAGTAATTGATAAAATATGTAAAAATATGTAATTATACCAAAATATGGAAAAATATACAAAATAAAAATGGTTCCAATTCGTTCAGGAATGATGTGTTAAGTCTAAAACATATTAGTGAAAGCATATTAGTGAAAACATATTAGTGAAAGATCTTGTCCCTGTAAAAATATGTATTTGCATTAAAATCCGTTCCCTAAAATTAAGAACAATTATTTGGGTTCACTCGCAAAGTAGGAATAAAGGAAGATATTTTTTCAAAAAATTAGTACTGTATAGTATACTTGTCAGTAATTTAAAAGAACGAATGCTAGTAAAAAAACGGACTTCTAAGAATTTAAAAGAGTGAACTAAATTAAAATGAGTTCAGTGTGGTCTTTAAGTTCACCGAAGTTCGTTAGCGAGCTTTAAAACTATGAACGATTTTCTTAGAATAGAAAAAGTCATCTGATTTTAGATGCAGGCTAATTGCGAAAGGCCTCACGCTACTTTTAAAAGTTCGTGAACTGATCGAATCGGCATTCATCATTCTTCTGACCCGACTATGATATTGCTTGCTCTTCTACCTCCTTCAACCTGTGACTCCCTCACCTATCCCTCCATCTTCATATCCACCTCTACCATCTCACTCACCTCTACTTCCTCCACCCGTACTTCCCATCACCTTCCTCACATCCGTCTTCCCCCCCCCCTCCTCTCCCCCCACCACATCTCATCCCCAATCGCTTCTCCCACCTTTTCCTCCACTTATCTCCACTTCCACATCTTGGTTGTGGGCGTGCTTGGATTATTTCAACAGGCAACTCCCACATGGTCTCTCTCCGCGCCGCGCTGTCCCGCTTCACCCTTATTGGAACGGTAAATAACGTCATCCACCCCAACGGATTTATCGGCCTAAGTCGATTAGTTCGCCGATACATCCGCGCGAAAAACAACGAATATAAATTGCGAAAAGAAAAATCCCTGCATCGAAATTCCGTGAAAATTGTTTCATGTGTGCGCATTTATAAAATATTTGCAAACACTCTGAGACTAATGACTCAGAATTTTTTTGTACGAGGGGTTCTCTGTGATTTATATCCTTGGGACATTTATTGCCATACTGGTCATTTTTTAGTATTTTTCTTCCGTAGATTAATCTTACTTGCAAGAGAAAATTTTACAATTTTAGAGTAGGAAGCTGTACGTCGCGGTTATGATTTTCATGAGTGATAGTGTCTTTATAGCGAATAGTTAGTTACACTAGACGATATAATCGGCTGGAAAGAAAAGTTTTCGACTTACCTGCAAAGTTTGCATTCAAACCGTTCTCCCAAGACGAGAACAGAATTTCAAATGTGATAGCAAATAATCTGTAGATTTATTTTGAGACCCCAGCCATGATAAGGAATTTTCAGTCACAAAATTAAATTTCAGAAAAGCTGTTACAATTAATATTACATCTTGATTATTTTTCTGCATGTTCAGTTATTTCTTTGTAAAAACTATAGTACCAGGTATTTATGCCGAATCATGCGTCCAATCATTATTATACCAAAAAATACCCCATTTTTCAAAAAGAAGCTTTCTCTGGCGCATTAATTTTTACTTTCTCGTATATTTTATTATCTTAAGTCACGTCACGGTCATTTGTCCGTGATGTGTGTATTTGCTGTGCTTCATGGCGGTAAGCAATATGGATGTAGGGGAGAGCCAACCGATACTAATAGGCTGGCTGACGACGCCGGTGGGCGGTGCAGCAGGTGGGCCCTGCATCAGTGGCTGCACCTGCGTCTGAGGGGGTCGCAGAGTAATTGCGTGCGCGCGCGGGAGCGGGCGGTCAGCGGGGGACGGGGCGGGGGCGTGGCAGGGCGGCGTTGGCAGTGGGGGTGGGATGGCGTGGCGTGGCGCGGCGCGGCGCGGCGCGGCGGCCGTCGCATGTTGCGCGGCGTCGCACGCGACTGTCGGTCACCAATGGCGTGCGCGCGGGCCCGGCGCCCGCCTTCCGTCCGGCCGCCGTCCCTGTCCCTCCAGTTGCTCCGTGTCAGACCTGCTCTACCCGCTCCCGCGCTCGAGAGCCTTGCCTGGGCTCAACGTCTCCACTCCCCGCTCCTCGTTCCCGTTCCCTTCGTTGTTGCCGCCACCACCTCCACTAAGCCTTTCGTTTCCGTCCGGGACTCCGCCACAGATTCCCCTTCCACTACCACTCCCACCCACTGTCAACACTTCCGGCCGCGCTCCCGCTTTATTCCCGTCCCCGCTCCAACTACCTCCGTTGGTCTCAACTTCCGTAGATCGCCATAGCCACCACCACTTCGTCTCGAGATATTTTTTGTTGTAGGTCCGCTTCTTCGGCATCGCAGCGTTGCTTCGACGTCTCTTGGCACCTTGCCTTGGCGCCCTTCCGCCTCCATATATCGGACAGTCACTCTTGTTTCACCGTCGCTCTCCCACTTCCTTTGCAGCCCCCCTCTTGTATTCCTGCCGAACACATCAATTTTCTCTCGCCATTGCCACTGTCATTCCCGCGCTTGGCGCTTCTAAAATGCTTTCTGTCACCAGAATCGCATTCTAGATCGTTGCCTCAAATTGTCTGTGCCATTCCCGCGGGCTCTTTATACTTTAGCAGATTATGTAGTGCCTCCTACGATTTTCTCGAGGCTCATGGATGCGAGCCAGTGAATAAACCCGGAATAAAGATTGACGCTGTAGCTGTGGGCAGCGGATGACATAAAGTATCATTCTTTCAGGCTGACTTCACGCTGTGCGGCACTGTAACCATTACCACCGGCAAAATGCGCCCCCACGAGGTACTTGCCCGCTTGGGAAGCCCGGCACTCTTGCGAGCACGAGCAACTTACGCTGACACCGCTCTCATTTCCCCTCTAAATCCAGAAAGGGGGATTTCTACCCTGATCGAAGGAATTTCAAGCAATTATTGCATCCTTAAGTAAATGCGATTAAGAAATCAAAATGTTAAATTGAAAAGTCCTAATATATGTGATAAATTTCATTTTAAAGGATAATTTCTTTGCTTTAGTAGAGGAAATGGGAATTAACAACTCTAAATTTGGGTGCAATAACTGTCTAGTGACTTCTCCTAAAGACTGTCATGATCGGTACCCAGTGACATACCGCCACCCCGAGGAAAGTTTTGGAACCTTTCCGTTTAAATTTCGCGGCACTTGCTCTGGACGCAGAGCCTGCGAACTCAAGTAAGCTAGTTACGTTGCCTATAAGACCATAAAATGCTTGTCTTACCATCATCTCACCCTTTGCTCTATGGAACCGCTTCTTCCTCATGTTCATTTGTGGAACATTATCTCCTAGGATCTTCCTTGTGTTTATCAATCTTTACAGTCAATTATCAGATTATTGTTTTTTCTACCACGCCTAGCCTTATTCGGGAAATATACCTTATTGGAGAGAATTTTATCTACACGTCAACTTATTAATTCGAAATTGCCAACCGAATCTTTGGTTGAAATTCCAACAAACGTAGGAAGTAGTAGTAGTAATTTCTGTAATAATGTGCTCGTAAACAAGAATTCACGCGGATTAATTCGCAGTCCCCATTATTTAATATTTAAGTATTACGCCCTGTTTCTAAACAGTTTTGTTGCTGTAATAAAAAAATAATATTATTATTCAGATTTTTTCACGAAATCGTTCCCATTCAATCAAACCACTAACAGACTCCAAATTAAGTTTCCGATGGCAACAAGACTTGGGCAGCATGCTTCGACACAAGAAAAAGTTTTACCAGTGTAGTTAATGTGGCGCACGTTTTCATTCGAATGTCTAAAGCGTTCCTTTGACAATAGGTCTCGAAGGAAATCCTAGGAAGTGTACTTGTCCGCGCCCCTAAAGGCGTAGCCGGCTGCCACCGAGAGCCGCCCCTCTCTTCTGCCCGCTCCGCCTCCAGCTCCGCCCCCGCCCCGCCCCCGGGCGCCCCGGCGACGCTGTCGCTGCCACGCAACGCCCTTGTGCGCCGCAGCGCAGCGGGGCATTGTGTGTCGGCGACGGTGGCGACGCTTTGCGGAATACGACACCCCTATGAGGCGAAACGGCCGCGCCGCCACGCGCCTGCCGCTGACTGCTGCTCGGGGACGAGCGCGCTCAGACGGGGCGCGCGTGTGTGACTGCGTGACTGAAGCGCACGTGCTGGGTTGTGGAGAAGGAATCTCTTTTGTTTTAGGGCTCGGTACAAAACACGAAGCAATTAATGACGTTCTCGATGTCTGTGTTTAAGTCGGAGGATTGGATGATTTTAATTACTCTTCTTTCCAACGTTTTGTTTGTGTCGTGTGTGGTAATAATGAGTCCCACTGTTGCATAAACGAATCTCTTCTCGCGTAAAATTCAGTATGAAACACTTAATGGAATTCTGTATGTCTTTATTGTATCCAGAAGATTGGGTAATATTAATTTCCCCTTCTCTTTTCAACTTTTTTTATCGTTTCTGGATAATATACTGAAAACAACAAAAAAAAGAAAGGAACAAAAAGACAATAAATTAGCCGACATCACCAATTGATGATTTACACTCATTGTTCAAGTACGCAAACCACCTCCAATAAAACAAAAGTGGAAAAGGAATTGTTTTCACAATGATAAAGATTGATTTGAAACTTCGAATCACTTAAACTTGTTTTATTGGCGCCAAGAAATGAAGTAATTCTAAGTATCTGACGAAGCAATTTTATCAGTCACCTTTTATATGAAATAAAATGCAAAATAATGTGTAGGCAAGAAATTGTGGCGTAATGGTATACTTTATCGTGTAAATATGCTTTAACGAAATCATAACAAAAACAAGTTTGAGAGGAATAACTGGAAATTGGCTTGGCGTTTTGCCAGTAAACAAGATTGTATGTTCGGTAGTACTACTCTTACGTAATACTTGAGAAAACTGTCTCACAGTAATTTATTTTGATTAATTGATCAAAACTCACGAGTTCGTGTGTGAAGACAGTCACACTTTGAAAAATTAATACGTATAAATTAAATGACAGAATGCCTTCCTGTAAAAATATTTGAATTACAATTCAATAATTTATTATTCATGCTCAATATTTATGCGGTAAAAGTATAACTCGTGAAATATTTCACGTTAATTGGTGCGAAAAAGATCGTACTGGAAGAAAGTTCGAAATCTCAGTGCATTGCTTGATATAAATAAATTATGAATATGCACTGCTTTGAATCGAAGGCAAATTTTAAGAGAGCAATATAATGATGGACGCATCCCTAGGACACTGCTGATGACGCATGACATGAACATATCTTTCGTGAAGCAGTTGCAATGCATGAAATGAGCTACGTTATAGTAAGTTATCCAACTAAACATTACAACAAAAGAATAGGTCTAAAATAGAATTGCACCACCCTTGAACACCGTCTACTCCAGGAACGATTCCTGACAATGCTAATGTTCTTCTTCAATTCATATAAATCATGGCCTGATTACAGTGATCAACGACTGAAGGCATTAGAAAATCGCGTGACTAAATTTACTGCAAACAGCATTATTTGTTCATTCCAAGGACACCGCTGACGCAGTCGTTATTGCATTGCCATTACTCGAAGGAGGCTGCAGCGACCGATGCGAACAATGCAGCAGTGACACCCGACGCGTCGTATATTCTCCTGTCGTAAATCTGCGAGTGAAGGTGGCTGAGGCTCGTGCCGTACGTGTTGTCTACGCCCTCTGCACGGAGATGCTCTCACTCTCTGTGAGCTCAGTACTTCGCACCACACGCTTGCACACGGTCTCCGCATATTGTACTCGGTAAAAATCGTGACATTCGCTTTCGAAGAATAGGTATACGAAATATTATAACAGTACATGAAGTTGTGTAGATGGCTAAATTTAAACAACAGTACATGAAGTTATGTCGATGGCTAAATTTTAACAACACACAAAATGAATAGCTGAATTTGGCCGTTTTGAGATTATAATGTCACCCGAAAGAGCAACAGAATTCTAACGATACGTTCCAGAGAAATAAATTGGAAATTTCTTAAAATAAAAGAAACTGATCTGATTTTTATTTGCTTGTATTGGAAACTTTGGAACGTTTTTCTTTCTCCTGAAAAGTTGCAATTTTTAAAATGTTATTAAAATTTAGCCATCGATATGTATAAAATACATGTTCTAAAAATAAATGTTCTAAAATACAATTATATGTTCCAATAAATAAAACTGGATGATTATGTTAGCGTTTCTGAAACTTTTAAAGCACTGGAGCGATTACTCTTAAATCTGCTCCAACAGTATCACGAAGTCGAAAGGAGGATCCGCGATTCCAAAATGTTACCACAAATTCAGTTACACCACAAAACGATAAGAAAGATTATGGAACTCGCCACGCATTTGTGCGACAGTGTCAGGCGACGCTGGAAGGATCTTGCGGGATGGCGAGGCTGTTAAAGAGACGATTGTGATAAATAAAAACTCTGCTACGTAGAGTAATCAGCTAGTGATTTATAAAGCTTCAGCAGTATTTATCGCACCTTAATGTAACTGAGATATTTTAATTTTTGATGAGGAATTCCTGTGCATTGTAAAGTTTAGTAGAAACACTTAACGTTGGGCAACTAAGAAGTGTATCTTCATTTTAAATATTTTTTTAAAATATTAATTTTCCTTATCTATTAATTTTTTGTCGTAAGTAAGCAAGTAGCAACATTTTGTACCGTTTTTTTCTGCAAGACAGTAGTTGTCAGTAAAATTACAATTCCTGCTCTGGTGAATTGTCGTCTTTTTTCCTGATTTATTTGTAGTTTAACTTCGAAAGTAGTATTCTATTATTGCGTCTCTTCGCACGTTCTTGTTACGAATTCTGTCAACTTTTGCAGCTCTTATTATTGACCTCATTCCGGGATTCATATCGGCAAGTGTTGATAAGTGTCATTGAAGATCGAGTAGATCTCTGCCTGTGTCCTCGATAAGTTAATTGAAGAGAACGCAACGTCACTCTTCCTCCCAAGTGTTCTTCTTGACTCACAGCATCGCATTCCTTTCAAATCAATAACACGAGTTCTCACAATTGAAGTAGAAAGTATATTACTGTGAGGAAGGGAAGGGGAGGGAGGCGTTTTCGGAAGCTAATAAGGAAACGAAAGTAGAAGAAAGTCCCACGAGAACGGCCTGTCGGGATGCGCTGTGGGAAGGCGGAGGCGACCGGGAAAAGGCAGGCGGGTCGCGGGCCTGCAGGCCGTCACGATCCGTCGATCTCGGATGCGGTGCAGCGGGGGCGAAGCCGGCGACCTCGTTCGAAGCTCCTCGCCGTCCCTGGCACTGCGCGGCGGAGGAGATCGCATCGCCTCGGTAATTCGCTGCGTCACAGCCCCAACCGCCGAGAGGGCAAACGTTTTGCGTTTAAATAGTGCATTTTTTCGCACCCCCATCTCGAAACTTGAATTTCACAGATCGCTTGTAATAGTATCTAAGCTTCACTTTTCCAGCTTTTGATATGAAATTGTAGAGCCTGTGAAATAACGTATGTAATTTCAACATAATTCAGAAACACTACATGAAAGCAAGTACTTTATTGAACCGTTTTATATAAGAATACTATTAAAAATCGATTACAAAACGAACGACTACAACATTTACTTTTAAACATTAATATTGAAAACAATTTGTAACATTATTAAAAGAAACTCTGAGAACTGAAAACGAGTTTGTTGGATCCTACTGTGACTGGATCTGCAGCGGATGTTTTGACTTTACGTTCTTCTGTTTCATTTTGCACTCGTATTCCTTATGGGGAACGTAATATTACCTGTATGTAACACTGTGACATGTGTAACTATGAGTTTCAAAGCAGAAATGAGGATGCGAAAAATGATTGTGTGCAACTAAACCTTGCAGTAAATTTTTTTACCACCACCTCGCTTGAAAAAGTACTACTTCACAATCTTGATACATAAAATAGTATTTTTGTATAAAGGCTAAATCTTTTTACCGAATTAATTCGGAAAAAATTCGCAGATGTGATGCTTAGTAATATACGAAAAGCTGTTCAATAGGTCAAGAAAACTCACGATCACTGGGGACCAATGAGCACGACAACGGTTACGGAACTACCAATATTAACATTTCGTACATAAAATGAGTAGAATGCTCGTAGAATGGAAGAAAGTTTTTGAACTCTTTTAGTGCTCTTCATAAATGGCTACTTTGAGAAATGAGTGGGGGAAAACCCTCATCAACTGGCCGAAAAGTGAATATTTTGGTCATGGTCATTTGCCAACCTCGTACAAATACTTCGCATTTCGGCCTTAATAAATAAAATACTATTGTAGGACCGACCTGGGTCGCTGAGGTTGCTAAAGTGGAAGCCACTTATTGTAGGGATTGGAAGCTGAAATTGGCATGTTCTATTTAGTTGTAGAGAGAGAAATGGGAAAGGAAAAAAAAAAGTGCGAACCGTTTTTCACATCTCTGGAGACCACGTGGAATTGATCTGAAAACACAAGAAACGATCAGACTTGTCAAATTTTAGGCTAATCAAACAATACTGCGTTTTAAAATTGCATCCCGTGAAGGCCTGCAGAGGCACTGAAATATTTCACGTGGACCCCAATATCCGCTGCCATGATTAGAACGTGAAAAAAATGCGATGCTCAGAATATCTCTTGTGGATGATATAGCCACATGTGCAACAATTTAATTTTTATACAATTTTATTTGTACATTTTACGGCGAACGTGACCAAAGTTAACTCTTCAATGAAACCAACATGAGTCGAAGTAAAAATCGAATCGTCCAACAATCAGAAATTTCTGTGAATCTGAGAACATTAATTGAATTAGAAAATACGTTGCAAGAATTGTACATGGAAATCGAATTAGGATATAATCAAATAGATAGAATTATTCAGATCCAGGCAGGACTTTTATAAGCCAGTAATGTAGATAAACCCTCTTTCCGTAATTAACCAAGCCTTAGAAGATGAGTGTACCATCTTCACTTTGAACAATGTTTTCACAATAAAGTAAAGGCACAATTTGTTGACCGCAGCACCCAGTTCCTTTTGCCTGCACATACTTTATTGGCCGCTCTCTCCGCCTGCAGTTTTCGAGGTGAGGGCGAACATCAGTTCTTCGGGCCGGAGAAACGTGAGTGCATTTACTAAACAAACTTTGCAGCCCGATCCGCACCTCGGTAAACACGATTTCCCGAATTCCCTAACGCGACTTACGTTTATAGGACGCCGGAATAGCCACGCGTTTCCATGACGACGGCCGCGTTCCGCCCCGTCATCTTCGTTTGTTTTCCGCGTTGTTCCTCGAGCGCGGGACAACGGGGAAGTCGAGGGGATCGTGGCATTAAAGACTCCCACCCCGTCCCACCCTCACGGGAACACGTGCAGATAGTGGAAACGAGGCAGCCCACAAGGTTGAATTTGAAACTGTTCTTAAAAAGCCTTGCACCAACGTACAAATATTGCATGATAAAACTTAATGTTTAATGTTTATTAGATAAGTTGAATGTCTTGGAGCAATAACAATATAGCCACATCAGTCGGACCCAGCGTTCCGCTATTCGTAAATGTTAACATCTCATTTTGGCGAGAGAGTGGATTATCTTGAATATCTCAAACCCTTCATCAATATGAAGACATTCATGATGTCTCAATAAAGGTTTCAAAGGCCACGTAGGGCATATTGGGGAGTCGAAAATGATCAATTATTTGCCAATGAAAATATACGAGGAAATTTCATATAATGGAGTTATATTCATCTAAACACATTTAGGACTTTTGAGTTTTGTCCGTGATTGGTAGGTAACACCGCACGCATTGATGTTCGGCAGGTACATGAAATCTCCTTCCTGCATGTGTCCAACATCTCTGATCATAAGAAGATACCTGAAAGCAGTGGTAAAAGCGCCGAGTGTAACTAATTTATATGACAGTTTCCACTACATGTTCTTTGGTAAAAAGCATTCATTTTTGACTTAGGTCTGAGACATTCTGTATCGTACACGATAATCTACTCTTTTACCAAAATCGAGGTTTTAATATTTACAAATAACTGGGAGCTTGCTGTGACTGATGTGGCTCATCTTATTACTGCACCAAGCCTCTCAATTGCTCTACAACCGTCTGCATTCTTATTTTGAATCATTCAAAGCAAGTTCAACTCATATGCAATAATTTAGTCTAGAGGCTGTAATTTTGAAATTATCCTCTGATAACAGTAAAATTAAAATTCTTATTTCTTTTACATAAGAAAGTAGCACATAAAAATTATTCGCCTAAAACATAACTACACTAATTGAGAAAACCCTTTCGGTATACTCAAAAACGTCGTTACCCACACCCGTCACAACCATCATTGGTAATATTTAATGATTTTTTTAAAAATAATGTTGTGCTTTACCGGTAGCAATAAATGAATTGCTGCACTAAATCAATGAGCTGTTGACGTCTGAAAAATAATGTTGACTTTCCTTGCGAAAGAAAACTTGAAAGTGTCTGTTAATGATTGCAATGTATTTAAATTCCATTACATTATTCGCATATGACATAGTGAATACATATATATTACAAACTGTTATTTTCTGGGTATCGTCACAGCGGATATTGTTTCATGTCTTCCTCCTAAGATGTGACCTTACAAAGTTACGGTCAGGGCTGGAAGGACAGAACGGTTGTGAGTACGAGAGCGTTGAAAACAGGGCGTTTGGTATTACGATATGATAAGCAAACGGATTATCTTCGGCGCATGAAGAAATTGCGATAACGTTATCTCGTAACTCTACTTGTGTGAGTTCGTGAGAAACTCATTCATGCGCGTTTGTTGTTTATTATTACAGAATATGTAGAATAATTTATGGTAGCTCTTGAAATTAATGAGACTAGTAAACCACTTGATTTTCAAATACGCTTACATCTTGCGTGCGTTTATTTCCCAGATTCTTTATTGTAATTGAAAAATTTGAACAAATATATTTAATTTTCTTCCTCGAAAAAGTAAGATTCCAGTCGATAAAATTAAGTCCTGACGTGTTATCCCATCGCTGTATCATTTAATCTCTGGCAACGACGCGGCATTAAAAATACTGGTCATTGAGTGGATAATTTGTGTAATTGAACAAAAAGAATGAATCTTTTCAGAATTTACCCCTTCCTTATTTTATTATTTTCTCTATTTCCTCTTTATTCTTAATGATCATTCGTAACAATCCACCATTGATCGGAGTTAGTTTGGCCAAGCCAAACCCTGACAGTAGCTAGAATCTTCCCTGGATCGTGTATGTTAGGCTCTTCGCCCTTGACTGAGCAACGAGACAGGAAGTTGAATCCGAATGAGAAAGAAGTCTTCTGCATATCAAAAGCATCTGATTGACTAGAACTTGCGCTGTATGTTCAACCAACAATGAGTCCACGATTTAGAAAATAAAATTTGTAATATTTTCTTGTAAACATCCATTGGTAAACGGTATCAAAATGTTTCTCGCATAGAAACGGTTTAATTCAGTACATTTCATTCCCTTTCTTTAGCCAGCCGTATTTTGGCGTTGTTCAAGTTCGATGAGCACATGGCAGATCAGCAGTCCCACAGTACTCCAATGAATCGTATTGCCTGATGGATCAACGGAATGAATATATTTATTTTTTAATAAATACTGGGAGGTCCTAGGTTCGAGTCCTGACGGCGGCTGGATTTTCCACACTGCTTTTCAGCTATGTCGAATTCAGTCGCTTTCTGGAAGAGAATTCTAGCGGCCCGCTGCTCTGATCGGTAGTTTTCCGTGGTTTCTTCAATCAACACCAGGCGAATGCCGGAGCAGTACCCTACCAAACGGGCCACGAACCTTTCTCTTCCTTGTACTATCCTCTACTTACACACACACACACACACACACACACACACACACATTAACATGCACTACAATACCACATATTCAGGGAGACCGGTCGGGAGCTTAGAGCTTGTCCCAGTTGGGGCGGTGCCCCGCTGGTGGGAGAGTCCTGGTTAGGGGGAAATCCCACTAGCCGACGGTAGGTGGGCGCCGAATCTCGCCATACAGCGGGGGAAGATTACCGCCATCTCCCCCCCCAGAAAACACGCACTACACTTATGGGACTAATGACCAAAGCAGTTGTTGCGCCCGGAAACATGAAAAACATAAATAAATAAATAATTTTTTATAAATCCTAATTGACATAAGAGCCAATTCACAGGATTCAGTGAAATGCGTTGAAGTCTGTGCGTTACTAAGCCACTGTATAAGGCTGCGTGGGTGCGGGTATCTGCATCAATGTATTTTGTTTACAGAATTGAAGATGATATATTTGAGGAGACACCGATATAAACATTTTTAGGGCTTTAGAGAGCCCATCGCGCAAATAAATTATCGGTTTGTGCAGCACAGGGTACGGAATTTTCGTTCTGAAAGACCAAGAATTCCAATATCGTCGAGGTTCAGAATCTTCACTGTATTAACACAAACGACCATCATTTTTTCCCCACTGTGACTCAACCAGACTGGTGAGGTTTGTAAGCGACCACGATGTCCCAGAGAGACTTCGCCGGCTTTGGAATCGTGGATAAACGTGGCAGAAAACCCTAAGGCATCCAACGTTTGTCGTTTTCTTGTTCATCGGGAGGCTTTTTATTCGGATCCTTCCCGCCTTCCCTTAAGCCTTTGTCAAACGCCCGAGGGTAGAACAGACATTAGAGTGATTAATTAAGATCGATTCAGCCGCTGATTTAATTGCGGAGGCACTCCGTTCCTCGTCAGCCCGTCGGCCTCGCTTGGGGCTCCGGCCGAGGGCTTTCTGTTCTGGGGAAGAGCTCTCCCTTCGTGCTGACAGCCCCGACATGCCGTCCCCTTCGCCAATATTGGGCCGCACCATTGCCAGCTCTGCTGCTGCCATGTTACTGCTACAGTCACCCTCATTACTGCCTTCTACGTTTCTGCTGCATCTCGCTCTTATTACAGTCGTTCGTCGTCTGAATCGCTGACTCACCGTCACAAACTTCACCTCTGCAAGTGAAATCACTAGAGCTATCCACAGAAATACTGTCACGCGGTCGTCCTATAATCGTAACCGCATGAGACTTCAAAACCTCCTTCACCGTAAATCATTACCTGATAATCGCCACAACCTCTATCACCTCTATCACTCTCATCAAGGTAATTATTGCCACCACAATTACTGATATCACCACTATAGCTATTGGCACCTTAAGGACCATTTCCCTAACTAAAGCCACCATCACTACATTCACATAGCAGGGATGAATTCACCTAGCAGCATCTCCACCTTCACCTCCATTACCACTACTTCTACTACCACCATGAGAATCACCAACACCTCCTTTGTCTGCGCTGTCGCCTTCGTCACCTCGGCCTCACTTGCACCCTTCCACGAAGGGCTTTGCGGCCGCGCCTTTCGGTCTGCGTGCGTGAGGGTAGAGGGGTGAGGGTACGAGGGCGAGGGTAGGGGCGGCGGCTGCTGTGCCTGCTGTGCCCTCTGTGGAGGTGTCAGATGACTGAAGGAGGAAATGTATCCGTCGAGTAGCAATGGGACCGCAGCCCCTTCGTATTGACGGGCCTCTTCCTTCTTCCCCGAGAACAACCCTAAATGGGCTTAGCGCTCCGCTCCCTGACATTCGAGTTTTCCTCCTCGCCGAGGCCGTTATGAGCCCAGGCTCTTTGTTTGCTGAAGAGAGGCCTACTGCAACATTATCGTGAAACGTCTGCGCATCTTGGTGATTTAAGTAAGATAATCAACTATTTTTATGAACAGAAACAAACAATCCTCAAAGGTCGATGTTGGAGTTCAATGATTTTTCCCATTAATCATATTTGAGAATGTTTAATTCTTCGACGCTTTCCAACTGCCGTTTCTGGGTGGCATAATATTAACTGATAAAGTGAGTACCAATTGGCATTCTAATTTTAACTTGTGTATTTTAAAACAGGCGTACACTATTAAGTGGTAAACGGCTAACGTACTGGATATAACGTGCCACAAAAGTACATTAATTTCAGCGAAGACTTGTATCTGATGATAAACGACGTTTGTATATTGGATTTTGAAGAATTCAAAACTTTATATTAGAAACAGTACGAACGTCAAACAATAAATTACGAAAGTTTGCAAATAAAAATCTAACTTTTCCATTTGTCTGCAAATGGTTTCCCTCGCCACATATTCTGACGTTCCTAGTTTCCAAACGCATTAAAATGAAAATTTACATTCCCATTTCCTGAAGAAAACAACACGTTATTTTCTTTCGAAAGATTCTCGATTTCTGCTTAGAAGTTGCAAAATTGTTTGTCGTTGTGCGTAAAACCATTTCTCAGCCCCGGCGAATGTTTATGCCGTTCGCTTGAAGTTTCTCCCCCTGCAGGAAGTAAAGTATCGCAAGCGCTCAGTTCGCGGGTTTCCCGCACGGAGAGGGCGGTGAGGGGCGGGGACGCTGAAGGATTAAACACAGCTCAAATTCACGGGGAGGACCCAGGGCACAGGGCGTTCACCGAGAGATGAGATGTTTTGATGGATTGCTGCCAGTTCCGTTACCAAGGAGTGACTCGTGTGGAGTACTTCAAGAAAGCAGGCAATGTTGGAGTGTTCTTTGATTGGTTGTCATTCAATTGTCTTTCGTCATTTTATGATTGACCGGTAAACCAAATTATTGTGGAACTCCTGATGAATTCTTGTGGTCATCCGTCTTTTAACGACCGTTTTTCGGATCTTTTTGTGGACACTTTCAAAACGTTATATTAAACTGTGCTAATTCTTCACAAACATCTTTATATGACTCTAGTAGGGGGCCGGAAAGAAGAATAAAGGAGCTGATGATTCGGGTGTATGTATTCTGACATTGTGATGCATTTTTATTTCACTCACCACCTGCCTCATATTCTGGTCCTCTGAATTCGAAATCCCAGAAGTACGTACGCAGAGTGTGGGTGGTGATTGGTTGTCCAGGAAGCGGTCAGAACACGGATTTCTATTTGAATAAACGTGTGCGTAGGTGTTCCGTCAGGTGAATAAAGCAATTAAAGCCTGGTGCATCGGTGACTATTTGCTGTCTTTCCAACTCTGTCTAGAGATCGAGGTACATATTTCATCGTTGAAATTAAATCAGAGTATATGGCTTCTTCTTCTTCTCCTTCTTTTTCTTCGTCTTTTTCTTCTTCTCCTTCTTCTTCTCCAATTTCTAGTTCGATTTCTAGTATTACTTGTACTTCTACTTCATGTACTTTTTGTTATTCTCTTCATTTTTCTCCGTTTCCTTCTCCTCTCCTCCTTCGCCCCATCACAAAAACTTCTTCGGCTCCTCCAGGGAACTTCCGCCGCCTAATCGGCGCCCAGGCGGGGGTTGCGTCTTTGGGCGCGGAGGCGGCGGATGGGGTCAGGGCGCCCGAGGTGCGGCGCGCGCGGGGGCTTCGCCAGTAACTGGAGTCACGCCGAAGACCCTCAAGCTCCGCCGCCCCGCTTCCCCCTCTCAACCCCATCCCACCCCCTTCCCCCTCCTACTTCTCCTGCTCCAGCCTTCCTCGTGTGGCGCACGCCACGTTGCAGCAGCTACGTCGCTCATTAGGCTGCTGCAGACGTCGGTTTTGCTTCTTCGTGTAGTGCGCAGGACGGGAAGGGAATAGCGATCGAGTAAAGGTCTCGTACCAAAAATGTTTCTGGTGTACTTATGAGCTCAGGCTTTGTGGTGATCGAGGAAAGCGAGGAAAGCGATTTCCCCATCTAAGCATCTTCCCCTAGCGGGGCACCGCCCCAGCTTCTAAGTTCACAACTGGTCTCCTGACATCTGTGGTAGTGCAGAGCATGAAAGTGTGTGTGTGTGTGTGTGTGTGTGTGTGTGTGTGTGTGTGTGTGTGTGTGTGTGTGTGCGTGCGTGCGTGCGTGCTTCGATCAGCCGCCAAAACTAATATCATAGGTTCGTTTTAAATTTCTTCTTGCCATAAAGTAAAATGAATTAACTTCACTTCTGACAGATTACTTTTGCATGAATATATGCACCTTCTACCAAAACAAATAAAAAAGTATAACACTTAATGGGAGTGTGTCAATTTCAAGCTAGCTTGACTTTTAAGGGTACAAGTATCATATTTTGCGCTGATATTAATGATTCATTTCTGGACCTTTCATTTTCTTTTCATTTCATATGGCCACACATCTTTGAATTTTTATGGCTATAACAATTTTCATTATTACTGAGTCTCAATGAAATGTATTATTAGCGTAAGTAAACCAGAGGATAACCAAAAAATAAGACCAGGATTTATAGCTCATAACTTCGATAAAGGTTTGTGGGTTTCGCCATAAATATCCCACAGTCCATAATATTACGAAGAGTTTCCTGCTCCGTTATCGAGTTCCACGAGAGATACTACACGGGACGTGGAGTGCCCGGTTGCCGTCTATCGCTGCGCTGACCTCTGGCGTTATCTGGTCACGGGAGGGAAGCCGCGCGCCGATAGAGCGCGGGCCGGCTGGGCGGCAGGTGCGAGCGGAGGCATCCCATTGACACCGGCCGCCGCAGCGGCGGCCTTGCGCAAACACGCGGCGCGGCGGGCAAAAAATCTCTCCCCCGCCGAGGCCACTCGCACGGCGCCGGCGGATGGGGTTGGCGGTGATTTATAGACGTACAACCACGTCTACGAAATTCAAAAGAATTTCCAGACATTTACCGGGAGCGATGACTAAATGCATCAACTGATGTCACTGCAGTGCCTCTGACCGGGAGGTCCTAGGTTCGAGTCCCGTCGGTGGCAGGATTTTCGATAGTATCTTGTTAGCTAGGTCGAATTCAGTCGTTGTCTATAGGAAAATCCTAGCGGCCGGCTGCTCTGGTCGGTAGTGTTCCGTGGTTTCCCCGATCAACAACAGGCGAAAGCCGGAGCAGTACCCTAACAAACGGGCCACGGACCGCGCGCGATCTTTCCCACTTCTTCCTTGTCCTATCCTCTCCCTCCACTTACGCACACACACACACTCACTTACACTAACATGCACTACATTACCACATATTCCGGGGCACCGGTCGGAAGCTTAGAGCTTGTCCCGGTGGGAGCGGTGCCCCGCTGGTGGGAGATACCGGGTTGGAGATACCCCGCTAGTCGACGGTAGGTCGGCGCAGGATCTTGCCATCCAGTGTGGGAAGATCACAGCCACCTACCGATGAAAAAACATGCACTACACTTACGGTACTAATGTCCTCAGTAGTTGACGCGCCCAGAACCACTAACAATTAATCAATCAGTCAATCAATCTAGACATATTTGACTCGATATTTTTTATCTATACTTGCGTCTCGGGAGAGAAAAATGCGGAGCCACAACTGTAACCGAAGATAGCCGAGCAGGCCAGCGAGCCGAGCGGAGTTCTCGAGCGAGCCGATCAGACTTCCAGAAAATGGACAGACGGAACTTGATGGGATTTATGCGAGAATGGAAGAAAACTAGGGGGCCAAACAGAAGTAAAGAAAATGGAGGCTTTCCTGTAACACATAAAGAACATTTACACACCAAATGATTTAGTATTCGCATAAAATGCGTTGGTAAATATGCATTGGTCAGATTCAAGGATGTTTTATGTTAACGCGAAGGCCGGATGCCCAAGCCTCGTCCCCAGCTTAGCGAAGCGTCACAACTTCACGTGAAAACTTCTGTTTCAAGTAAGGAACTTCTGTTTCAAACTCCAAACCCATGTATATGACTTGTGTCTCAGGAGAGCAAAAGTTTTCCGATTGCTCGATTCCGCTCGGCTATCTTCGTATACGTTCGTGGCTTGGCATTGCTATCCCGAGACACAAGTGTTGATCTATAGTATTGAATTAGCACTCTTAAAAAAAATTATTTTGATAAAATCAATTTGTGTGAGAACGGGTATTTTCTTACTAGTAGGGATAGCATTCGGGAGAGTAATGCATCACACTTAAAGAGATGAATTTCAACATCGTTAAGTAGTTTACATAAATGATTTTCACTCTCGCTTAGAACTGTATATTGAGGCTATATTTGAAAGTTCCAGGAAATCTCATTAAATTCGGAAATGAGTTTTGGGAACTCCAAAATAGTAAATACAAATTAATATCCTTCTATTGAATCAGATTTATGCAAAGTTTTTTAATAGGAAGATCACAGATGTAATGAAGTTTGAAAAGTAATCGGTTTACTTTTGTAGAGTAATTTTCCAACCATTGAGGATAAACGACTTGCAAGAATGTTGTACCAGTTTTAATTAATTAATGTGGTACATTCCTGCCAATGGTGTCCAAAATTTTATTCTACTTTTTACAATGTTGGAATGTCCCTGGAATGTGTGCGTGTTCTTACATGCAATATTTTATGAGTATTCCATGACTCTGAAGTAATGCGTAGGTAATAATCTGTGAGTTTAATCTGTGAAAGAATGCAGACTTTGAGAAAAGACCGTAGTATTACATTACGTGGTGGATTTATATGTACAACTTTCCGTCGAGTCCTTGTTTTTACTGCCTAGATGGTGCAATATGTAGCTTCCTCCTGCCAAAGGTTGCATTTTTACTTTTAGAATTTAAAGAAAGAAAATATCTCTAAACGAGAAGTGCTATTGGATTTCAGAATGTTTATTACATACTACGTATAAAATTTTGTATAAAAGAAATTGATGCATATTTTCTAAGTTATTTAGGTTTTCCAATTTCAGTAAAAGTTATTAGATGGTACCACCTTTCCCACTTGGGTACCTCTGTGTTGCACGAGAAATGAACGATGTTGCGATGTCAGACTACTTTTTTTGTGCGATTTAAAATTACATTGATTACCAGAATAAATGATGATGACCATATATTCAACCAATTAAAGAACGTCAAATGAAATATTCTGGAAAATGGCGTCTGGTTGATTGTAGGTTGCTGTCTTTCTATATTATATGAGGTAGAAGTGCAGTAATTAGTTACAAAAGGAGAAACGCATTTTTTAATAATCGTGCTTTGCCCCTATAGGATGTCCTTTCTCAAGGTTGTTTTTTTCAATTTTGCATCTGGTGAATGGAAGTAATTGTAAAAGGTTTTTGAAATAAGAAGCGTGGTCCTTCAACGAGTCGTATGGGAAAGAGATTGTAAAAATATTAGGAAAAGAAATATCAAAAAAGGCCTTGTATTTTTTAATAGATTCTCTCAAGAAAAGAGCTCTTTACTACGTTTCTCATTTGCTTGTTGTGATACAGGACAATAGATAATAGAAAACGAGGCTCTTTCATATTCCCATTCAACAAAATATCGGTAAAAGTGCAAGACAATGTCAAGTAACAATGTGAGATTGGTACATGTTAATCTGGTATTGTACGAAATTGTGTGGAATCCATCTGCTTAAAAGCTGATCCGATCTGGCTTTGTAAGCAAAACTAGTTTTCATTCTTACTAAGTTTGTGTTGTTATTTGGGAGAAAGAGCCGGTATAAAAGTTACACCACGCATTTGCTACGCGGCAACATGGGAGTCTACGCAGGGACGTGGGCATGGGATACGTGAAAAACGTAATGGTAACGGGACGTATTGCAAGTTTGTGACGTACGTTCACCTGTCCCATTGAAGTGAAAAGGTATTTTAATTTCGCTTCATTTAGGGGGAAAATATCTTATTTCATTGAAATTACAATTAGGAATGTGGTTGCCTGACAGACAAAAAAATTCCAATTTGCTAATGAGCCAGGTATTACAAATGCATTTAACTCACGGCGTTTCCTTATTACTCCACGTAAATGAAAGGTAGAGTAACTGAATCTGGTCGCATAATTCTGATGGGAAAATCGTTTCTGTGCAGTTTAAACTAAACAGTTACTATTGGGTTAAATGTAGTATTGAAGACGTCCTGTACATGGAGCGTAAAATGTTTATTCTAAATACATAATATTTGTAATATTTGTAAGAGCAAAAGGTGGAAACGATTTTTTCGTCTCCAGCCCTGTTAATGTAACGATATTTATAAACAGATGTTATATTTTACATATCAGTGACCACACTAGTATTTATTACAGTTTTTATGTTATAATTTTGTAGTGTGAAGCAATTTTGATTATATTATCTTTTGTGTAATCCGCCAAAGTGTCTTTTTTTTTTTATTTATGTAAGGCCGCATCAACAGCTAGGTCGTTAGCGATCACTATTCGCATTTAAGTTATGGTAACAATGAGGGTGAAACGAAATGATGAAAAGGGGTGAAAGGACGAACACAAATACAATCATGCCCGAGGTGGGACTCGAACCCGCGACCCTTCGGTCCGAGATCACTACCACACTACTGCCTTAGCGATCTCGGCCACCGGGCCGACTGAGTGTCTTTTGAGTAGCTTCTTTCGCCTTTTAGTGGAACCGCCGTGCTCCTGGTGGCAGGTGAGAAAGTTGCGTCACTCGACCTTGCAATGCGATGAGGCTGCGCGTCACAATCAAGATCCTCCTTTTTGACCTCGTCTGCGCACATGAAATACTGACTCACTGCCGGCAGGTGTAATTATGCCCGGGCCACTTGCCGCTCACTTTTCCCGTCGCTCCGGCGCACATGTTTAGTGGCGGGAATTCGCGTTGTAACACTTTTGTTGCTGAATGAAGGTGGACAAGTTTCCAGCGGTAGAATACTCTACTTGGAGATTTTCGTACTGTGCCTATTAAAAAAATTTGGCCACAAGCTGCAAAATGTTCACAAAAGGAAACAAAAAAAACTGCTATTGTTTAAAAAATTAAGCAAAACTTCATTGAAAACTTGTTAAAAAAATATACCTAAACACTCTGCACTATTAATTATCCATAATTGCTTTTATACAACGCACTTTGTAATTATCTCCTGTGCATCGTAAACAACGTATTCGGCATGACAACTGATGCATGCGGAAGTGAATCTTTTGAGGGAGTCCACTGTGGTCGCCAGTGGATAATGGGATGCCTGTCTAACCCGTTTTTTCTAGGATGTGTGAATATGTGAGGAAATTGTATTTTTTACGCATTATTAATATCCAAAAGCAAAATTGTTTTAAAAAATATGTCTCCACTACTTGATTCTTGACAAGATCATTTCTTGACCGGTACATAACTTATCAAATGTTAAAATGCTGAAGATCTCGTTTCTTGGTTCAAAAATACAAATTTCTAGGACCATCTTAGAAATGCCGGCTCTAGGACAGTCGATGGAATGGACACCGGAATGCTCTCTCCAAACGCTAGGTTCCAGATATTTTCTACTACTTCTCGGGCTAGTCGAATAAAGAAATGTACTAACCCTGTACAGTCGAGGCCAATCCCTAATCTATTTCCCGTGTGGGGCGGAGCACTTGCGACAGCGAGTTCGAATCCAATCGTGAACCACCCTGACGATTCCAGGCTGCCTATTGTCCTCGGTTGTCTCCCAAAGGCACTTGCGTGGGCTCTAACTACGTTACTCCGCTGAGAAACTGAGGAAGGCCAATCCTCTACCAGGCCTAGAACCGAGGTCCTAGATCCCGTGCTGAGGGTGCTGAAGCGAATCAGACGAACACAAGTTTTGCACATCGCAATAGGATGGGAATAGGTCGACTTGCAGGGATTTTACTCAACGAAGCATCTCCCACGAGTGAGGCACCGCTCTAGCCGGCTCATGGGAGCACTAAGCTCCCGACTGTTCTCCATACACGTGTGGTAGTGTAATGGATGTGAGGGTATGTGTGTGTAAGTAAGGGGCGAGGAAAGTATAAGGAAGAGGAAGGATAGATCTTGCGCGGTCCGTGGCCCGTTTGTTAAGATACTGCTCCGGCACTCGCCTGGTTGATTGATTGATTTTTTCGTGTTTCCGGGCGCGTCAACTGCTTCGGTCTTTAGTCTCGTTAGTGTAGTGCATGTTTTTTCTCGGGAGATGGCGGTGATTTTCCCCTTGCTTGATGGTGAGATCCGGCACCGACCTACCGTCGGCTAGTGGGGTTTCCCCCTAGCCAGGACTCTCCCACCAGCGGGGCACCGCCCCAGCCGGGACAAGCTCTAAGCTCCCGACCGGTCTCCCGGAATATGTGGTTGTGTAGTGCATGTTAGTGTAAGTGAGTGTGTAAGGGGAGAGGATAGGACAAGGAAGGGGAAGGACAGATCGCGCGCGGTCCGTGGCCCGTTTGGTAGGGTACTGCTCCGGCATTCGCCTGGTGTTGATCGGAGAAACCACGGAAAACTACCGATCAGAGCAGCCGGCCGCTGGAATATTCTCCTCCAGGAAGCAGCGAAATTTAAGCAATTAATAGCTAGTATGTAGCTAGAGTCAAACATTCTACCACCGTCGGAATCCAAACCTAAAAACCCGGTCAGACACTGCAGTGACATCAATTCGTCCCCTGAGCCACGTAAGCCCGCGTGTGTGAGTTTGGTGTTCATATTTGCCTTCCTTCAATATTGACCCGGCACTCCCACATGATTTCCCGGCCCAGCCTTTGAGAGCGCCTTGAAGTGTTGAGAAGCCGGAGCGGGTGCAGTCGCGTGGCGTGCAACGTCGGCGTAGCGGCACTGCGCCCCCGCGGGGCCTCCGCTTTGCAACGCCCCCGCTGCGCCCTCCTGTCCCGTTGCGCAACTCTCGCACGCCTTCCGTTTGTTACCTGCGCGTGCGATACGCAACGGCGGCGCCTCGCTCCGGCGCGCGCCGCCCGCCTCGCGCATAGGGCCCCGCGTGGGGGGCGCACGATTTGCGTTCATTTAGCTCCTCTGACACGTGGGAGGAGAAAGAAACATTTGAAAATTGTCCTTTTGCTTCCTTTTTTTCTTCTCTTCTTCTTCGCTTAGACTTGGAGTTCTGTTCTTTTAGTGTTTGCCTCTGCCTATCACAAGATGAACACATCCTGCCTTGCACGGGGTTAAAACAATGAAGGGAAAGGAAACAGCTGAATATTGCACAGGAATACATATTTGTTTGTAATTGTAATTAGCTGAAGCAACTCTGTGTGGCAATGTATTTATCACAATTGCCTATTAAACAGAAAAAATAAAGGATTTTATTTATTTATTTATTTATTGTTATTTAAGGTCGCATTAACATGTAGGTCATTAGCGACCACAATTGGTGTAAACGTTATGGGAAATGTGAATATGAAACGATAAGGTGATGATAGGGGGTGAAAGGACGAACACAAATAGAACCATGCCCGAGGTGGAATTCAAACCCGCGACCCTTCGGTCCGAGATCGCTACGACACTACTGCCTTAGCGATCTCCGCCAACGGTTCGGCAAAGGATTTTATATTTAGCGTAAAATAATTAATAAATAATAAGTAATTTTGGTTTCATCCCCCAATGCTACGTTCTGCTACTCTCTACACTTCTCGACAGCCACTCCGCCCTTCCCGCCATGTCCATCCTCCCCAAAACCCCTCTCCGCCAGTTCTCACACTGTCACCACTTTGAACTTTCTCCTCCCCTCCTTGTCCCGATCGGCCCGATCATGTTCCGCTCGTCCAATCTGAACCGCTGATCCGCAATACATAGATGTTTTTCGAATTGCATTATACCAAACTAATATAAACATTATTGATGGAATTTCGAACTCAAAGTTCGACTACTCGAAGTTAAGATGTATCAATTTAGATGATTTTGCAAAAATCGGATTATTAGTTGAAAAGTTTTAGCAGGACATACAGATGTACGTATTGAACTGCACTTCCCCACTTTATATTGAAGGAATTCAATTTATTATGTCAAAATACCATGAACACCCTTTCTGTAATTTACTTGTACTTTAATTGTTTTATTTTTACCTGTAAAATATATCTTGAAAATACACATATTTTTCTGACTCTAAATTGAGTTCAAAAACTTTAAAACTGTTTATTTATGTTGTTCATTTTGTTATTTGTAATTATAATTCGCAGTACAGAATTTGTGTACTTTCGTGTTCTTCAAATTCTTTCTCACGACCAAACTTTCTCGGAAGTATGACACCCATTCCTGCTATTTACTCGTGTTCTCTCAGATCAGCGAATTCATCGCGCACGGTCAGACCACCTCGACAGATTGCATGCAAGATGCTTTTCACCTGCCTGCAAGTGCCTCGTCATTCCATCGTAGCGTCGCGTATTTGAATATCAGAGAACAAATATATGGCGATTGATGCAGCTGGTCGCTGTGCGGTGGAGCGACTCTCGCTTCAAGAACCTTGTACACCTCGGCACCGCAGGGCTGTTTCGATTACTGATTTGCAGGCTCAGGTTAGGGCATGTTAGGCCTGATCGCTATGAGAACTTAAAGACAGTAATGCATGATTAGACGCACATGATTCATAAACGTACATTTTAGTCATAGCCGATTCGTGTGTAGATAATTTCTTTTTATTCGCCAACAGCGATGTACGTTTGTACGTTAGTGTATTCCGGAATCTTCTGAAACATTAAGAAATTTAATTCACTATGAAATGTTTTAGTTTTCAAAGATGTTTTGGACTTATTGCCTTTTGTAAAAAAAAATCGATCTGGCCCATGCCTATACCATGCTAACCTGCGAAGTTTACTCTATATTCTAGACCTGTGGCAGTTTCCGCGCGATCTTGTCTATTTAGATCTTACAGCTAAACCTGTAAATGGATGTTAAATGAGAACTATCGGTTTATATTACTTGGGAGTTGTTCGAGAGAGAAACACGGAACTACTTGAATGAAATACGATTAAATGCAAAATAATTATCCTGAACTTTATCCGATATTGATAAATGATTATAAAAATTTTAGGTATCGTTCGGCTTTCTTATCTGTGTAACTGATTTTGTTGTTGTTGTTTGTACTTGTCAGTGTCGCTAAAATTAGGACATCAGAGGTTCATGAAGGACTGTAGAATTAACTGTGTTGCTACGGTTTAGAATATGAAGACATTTTTACCAAACTTACGCATGGATACATTATTACAAATTTACTATTAGTGAAGGAATCAAGTCTCACAGTTTTTTAAATAATGCCCATTATTCTCTGCACGAATTTCGTTAACAAATCCGTTTGTTACGTGTCGGTAAACACGCAAAACATTTGAATTTTGGACTAATGTTGCTATTCTATCATCGAGTTCCCATGAACACGAAACGACAGAACGCTATTTTTGTAATGGATGTGCTTATGGCGTGTAACATGACATCGGCAATGAGGCGATGGATGCTCTATCATGTATATTATCGCGTTTGCTTGTATTAATAATTTTACAGAAGGATCTGAAAAGCTATTATTCACATTGAAGTTTTCAATTCACTGTCAACATTCAGGAGTTATACAATAGTTGCGACAATGTTTTTTATAATGGATCTTGTTATAATTAATCTATTACAATGATTTGAAAATGTAACTTCAACATTTGTTTAATCCTATTTCAAAAATAATTTTGTTAGAAATCGAAGTGAAAGAGTGTGATCTGACCGATCCCAGTGTTAATTGGAGGCAGTCCGCACAATCCCTTCGAGCCCTGAAAGTTAGGGGCCCCGAAATGGGACTTCCGGTTGAAAACTCAGAAAAGAACAAAAATTGAATTATAAAACATTGTATTCATAATTTTATGAGTTGCATTCAGTGTGGAGGAGGTTAAAATAAGTTTACTAAATTTTAATTAAATGGTTTAAAATAACTTCAGGTAACTACTAAATTTTTCTATTGGTCAGGGAAGAGAATTAGCTTTATTTCTATTGGAAACGAAACACAAGGGACATTACGGAAGTAAATGGCTGGTTGGTTGGTTGGTTGTTAGTAATTCCGGGCGCGTAAACAGCTTAGATCATTAGTTCCGTACGTGTAGTGCATGTTTTCCCTCGGAAGATGGAGATGATCTTCCGCCGCTGGCTGGCGAGATCCGGCGCCGACCTACCGCCGCCTGGTGGGGTTTCCCCCTAACCAGGACTCTCCCACCAGCGGGGCACCTCCCCAGCCGGGACACGCTCTAAGCTCCCAACCGGTCTCCCGGAATATGTGGAAGTGTAGTGCATGTTAGTGTAAGTGTGTGTAAGGGGAGAGGATAGGACAAGGAAGAGAAACGAAAGATCGCGCGCGGTCCGTGGCCCGTTTGTTAGGGTACTGCTCCGCCATTCGCCTGGTGTTGATCGGAGAAACCACGGAAAACTACCGATCAGAGCAGCCGGGCGCTAGAATTGCCCTTCAGACAGTGACTGAATTCGACCTAGCTACGGAAGTAAATAATTGACACATTTGCAGATAAGGGAAATTCACATATATCGTCGATGTTAACGTCAAAAGAGACAACAAACTAATTTGAATCAAATGTCAAATGTCAAAATTTTTATTAATTTTCATTGAACAACCGTAATAACATGCAGATATTTTTAAAGCGATGGAAATCGTCTGTATAGTTAAGTTTAGGCAAAAGCTACACAATTTTATTTTGTTGGCGCTATTTTTCGATAGACTACGGAAAGCAGTTGTAACTGCCAAGATGTCTTGGATTGGATTTTTCCGAGAAGGATTGTGCTTGTTTCTTGTTGCTTCCCTCACTATCGGGATTCCGAGAACCATCGTGAAAGGAACAGAAGTCTTCCGAAGGCTGCCTAATTTATAGGCTTGGAATGAGTCAGCGACATGTCGCTGGTCCTAAACGTGGATGGATTCTGGATACGCCGCTCATTCAGTATTTACTTTGGAAAAACGGATTATAAAGCTCGCCTTGACTACTACCCAGTCGGATAGAAATTCAAACTATCATGATGAATCGACGAATTTAATTTCTGCACAATCAATTTTCGAAATTTGGCTTCAACAAATATTGAAATAGAAAAAAATATTTACTTATTAATGTTAAATTGGTCGTAAAAATTAAAACAATTTGCCAATAAATGTGCTTGAATCTTTATTGTTTCATGCACCAGTACTTACACATCCATTCAGTTTCTATGTTGTAATTTGTAAGTGACAAAGGACGAAAGCACGGTTAAATGCAAGCTTAATAAATAGATTGTTTATTCTGATATTTAAAGGCATTGGTGAAGGAAGTTTTCGAACGAAAATCTCTTTTAATGTCCATATTTTTTTGGAAAATGAATAGTTTCCCTAAAGTAGTGAGTGCTTGACTCTTTCACATTGCTCTGGCGGCCCTCTCTGGCGGCCTTGCCTTCTTCCGGCCTGATGCGCGCGGACCAGTTTCACTTCCTGAGCTACCAGTGTTGTAGAAACATTCCAGTCTTTCCTGAGATGCCTTGATAGTAGTGGAATCCATTTGAGGTACAACTTAATTCTCTTTGATAGCATGTTCTTTAATCTTCTAGCAGCCAATACATTATGGACGTCCACAAGTTGAGGTGCGTATTTGTTTATTAAGACAATTAAAATCCTTGCAACGACGAAATAAAATGGCTTTGAAATTGAAATTACAATTCATTCTTCTCTGGAAACGAATTTCATTAAAACTCTCACGAGGCCAAACAAGGACTTTTTTCATTACATTAATTTTCTCTTTGTAAGCCTCCAACTCTCAACCCTATCGATACTTTATTGCTATAGAGCAGAAACAAATCCGAGCCTATAGTTGTTCGGATCTCGTATATCGGTATCGTTTTCTCAGAAGGGATTAAGTTTCTTGATGCAGATTTTACTCTTTGTGAGCTTGTTAAACGAAGCACGACCCGTGAGCAGTGGCTCAAAAACTATACGCTTTCCATCTAGAGAATTCCGATATCTGTTTTTCTTCCCCCTCTCCAAAGACAAAATTGAAATGAGGCCAGCATCGCGTAATAAAATATTTACTGCGAATTTTAAGTCCCGTTGATTTTATCAGGTAAAGTAAACCACTTGATTTTTCCTCCATTAACTGCAAATGATGTGCTACAAATACGTTACATTTATTTTATAAAGTTAAGTAATGACTTGGAGACTGCTCGAAGAAATAAAGCCACGTTGTATATCTGCTTTCGAAGCGGGTTTGTTTATTTGAATCAGTCGTGTTAGGGAGGCGGAACGTGGTCCGTCCCCTGTGCAGCTGACGAGCTCTGTGCGTAGGAAAATCACTGCGAGTCACGCCCCGCAACGTGGGCCGCCTTTTGTTCGTGTGAGAGCGCACGCGGCAGCTCCCGGCCCGCCCGTGCGGGAGCTAAGCCCGCTGCAGCGCTGCGCCAGTGGCGAGCGAAAGTGCGCGTGGGAGTCGCGCGGCCACACTGGGCCACGGCCTTCGCTCGCTCCGCCGCCTCCCACCCACCGCACGGCTCGACCCACCTCGTTCCTTCTTACCCCATCCTGTTATGTTCCGCACCGACCCAATCAAGTTCAGTCACATCCCACGAACTTCCGCCTCGTCCCACCATATTCCACTTCGTCCCGTTATGTTCCACTGTTTTGCGATTCGTCCCATGATGTCCCACCAACTTGGGATTCATCGTTTGCCCCAGCACGTTACGATTCGTCCCGTTAAGTCCCATGTCGTTCCTCTTCGTCACATCACATTCCATGACGTTCCTCTCCGTCCTGTCTTGTTCCATAAAGTTCCATTCGATCCCGCCATATTCCACCCCACAAGTTCGCGTTTCGCATAACCCTGCGCGTTCTGCGTCAACTCGGGTAATACTCCCCACGACACACTGCCTTGACCCATTGTTTTAAACTCCTTGCTCCAATCCGCCTCAACCTGCCTCTCCCTGGGCCAACCAGCCTCACTCCCTCCCATGTGATGTAACTAGAGATTGTGCTTCCACGGGCTCCCTTGCAGTTTGCGGCCAGAAAGAAAGTCGACCAGCCAGTTAATCCCGCAGGAAGGAACTCGAGAATCAGATAGCAGAGAATAAGTACAGGAGCGAAGGCTGCCTTTTCCTCTTTGAAGTCCTAAGACCTAGACTGTGGCGCCTGGTGAGCTCAAACCTGCTGCCCTTTAGGAAAATTGATGAGGAAAAAATGCGCTGGAGTGAAGGTGGTTTTTGTTGATTTAATTGATCTGATCAGTGGAAGCAGGATGCTTTTGTCAGGGAACTCGTGAGGCCGTTGGTGGCCGAGGAACTGAAATGACGGCGACGATAGAAATGGAAAGTGGGGAGAAAATTGCGCTTACCGCGGTCACATACACAGAACAACACAAAGTCTTTGTGGATCGAAGATAGCGACTGACATGTATATCTCTTTAAGACACATAGAATAATTCCTTAATTATAAATGTGGGGGCGATTGTTTAATAACGCGGAGACCGCTGCGATTGACAAGCCACTAAGATTCGGGTGTAGCGAGGAATTCGTAGAAATGTGCCGAGCGGACCGAGGCATCTGCGGTCGCCCCGCCCCGCCCAAACAAACAGCCCACTCGCTTCACCATATCCGCGCTGTCCGCTGCAGTTGCCTCCTGCAGTCGCTGCGACCTTCAAGCTCCGCCTCTGCACATGCGAGCTCATTGAAACTCCGTGGGCTGCGAAGTGCAACCTCGACAGACGAGGAGCGGATACGACTCGCTATGTCGTTTGCGTCTCCACATTGCAAAGTTGCTGCAGGTTTATACATGTGATTAAGTACAAATGTTATTGGAAGAATTAAATTGAAAAAAATTCAGAGACCGTTAGAATTTTCAAACTTGCCAGTAAGTCACTAATAATCTATTTTTTGCAAATACACCTTTGTCGACAACAGTCAACCGTTGGCGTCTTGAAGACCGTGTCAATTTTGTCACTACACTTGGTTTGGAGAAAAAACTAAATTACGTTTTAGAAATATTAACTTCGAAGTGTACTATCACCATAGTTTTCTTTCCGTAATACAGTTTCATTAGTTATAAAGGAAATCGAGAAGAATTGGGGATAAGAAGAGTCAAACGCTTCCGTCACACCAAAGATTTTCTCAAAGCCGTCTCAAAATCTGGCATTAATATACCGTGATTTATTCAACTTTCTGAACGTTCCGGAATTTCGTAAGATAAAGCAAGCCACACAAGTTTGTTCACAAAAGTCTGGTAACTCGCAAATTATTCGAATATATTTGAACAGCTCACTGTGTACATGGAAATTTGAAAACCGAAATTGCCTAAAGACAAACTTAGCGGAAGTTATAGGGAAATATATTCGATTATCGGATATCAATTTTTCAGGATGCCTTTTCGTACTCCCTTCTGCTGAGCGTTCAAACATTGAAAGCACCTTAATTTTGCGAGGTCTATACGTTAGCTTCTTCTTTGAAGCCACTTGTTTGACCGACATTAAACAAAATGAAGTAGGCCTTTGTGGCAGTCATGGGCCCCTCGCGATCAAATTAATCTCCCGGAAAGTTGGGAGGGCGCGGCGTTTGTTGGAGTTTGGAACTCGGCCACCGAGCCCTACGGAAGCGCGAGAAGAGAGGAACAACGCAGAGAAAGAAAGACATGGGAGGGAAAGGGCAGGGAGGGAGGTGGAGAACCCTTTCGCGGAGGCAAATCGCTCACATCCGCGTGTGGAGGGTGCGTTGACTCTTTTGAGAGTGGCGACGAGCGGCGGGCGCGGCTAAGGAAGGGGCGAGTCGGCGCGCAAAGCGGACGCCTTGGGCGACAACGACCAAAGCGGCGAGAAGAAGAGTGAGGGTGGTATTGGGAACTATGAAAAGAGCTAGTACAACTGATTCTATTCGCGATTTCCTCGGAGTGAATACTACTCGCAATGCATGCTGAATAGACAGAGGTTCAACCAGGATTTTTCCAGGGATGGGAGGGCTGGTGTAGTGTCTTGCTGACTTGATGTTTTCGTAAAAAGAGTTTTTCCTTTTTGGGGGGGCTTTTTTCCACCCGACAACCGGTAACACTTTACGTTCCGACGTTACATTACAGGACGCATATTCGATCATACACTAGATACCAACACAATGTGTGGGCTCCGTTGATATGGCGTCAGCAGAACGCGAGGCCTCCGCGACAACACTTACACGAGAGACAAGGGACAAACCACCATGCCCAAGGCGGCACCCGAACCCGCGACCCTTCGGACCGAAGCCTTCAGTCGGTTCACGCTCTTCGACACCTCGACCATCCAGGTCGGCGTTTTTCATTTATGCTGAATGTAAAATGTATTTTATAGTAGTAAGTTACAGTAAGTTTATATGAGTAAATTCTTGTAGTTACTTATAACGTATTCAATTGCTACGAGACTCCCCCTTCCTGGGTATACCACTGTCAGTAGGCCCTATCTACATTTTAGGTGAAATGGGAAAGTATGCGCTATCTACATATTAGTGTGACGTACTAGAGTGAAAAACACAGACGACTGTTCTGATTGATATATACAATATATTTACAGAATTTTTACAATTAATGTACAATGATTATGATACAAAAATCTGGCCCCTTGGCAACCTTTCAATTCTCTTAGCCGCGAAACCCCGCGACCGTCCCCTAGGCCTCGCCCAGAACCACTGCTTCGGAAGCAGCAAAAAGCAACGCGAAGTGCGAAGCTGTCGGACATAGAGTCCCGTAACTACACCAGTTACATGGCTTGTTGCCAAACCGATCTTCGACCCGAAGATCACGTGCAAGGATTGCACTGGAGATACCTCTCGTCTTTCGACACCCAGCGTATCCCGCGAGGCGCCTGTCGGCGCGGCCTTAAATATCCGCCGGCTCGCCCCCACCCTACAAGCAGCGGGCGTCACACGGCTCGCTGGCCAGCCTTTCCAGAGCTACAACCGACATCTCTTAGACTCGCATCCGCGCGCGTCCCTTTGAAGGAAATTCCAGCCGGGATTCCTGAGGGCTTTTCCAACCGGCGCGGCGTGGCGCCGCCACCCTCCACCCACATCCGGCTTAACGCGGGTTTCCCCGAAGCGGCCCGACGCACCGGCGCCGGACCAGGCGACGCTACATTAGGTGGAATTGAAAGCGCGGTTGTCGCAGGAATTTTGTGCATTGTCTTAGAGCGAAGAATGGCAAGAAGTGATTGCTTACTTTAAAATATGTGCATTTTCGCATACCTTCTTTCATTTATGTCTCGCGAAGACGTCATCCAAGAAATAGTCAAATTTGTTCGTGTATAATGGAATTTGCTACCAGGCCGAGGGCCTGGTTGTTGATCGACGGGAGTACTTTATTTCAAAGAAAATATGTTCTCTTTACAAGCATCATGTTTTCATCAGAATAAATATATATTTTTTTATATTATGAAACTTTTACTACAGTTACTTGTAGCTTCTTTTACTTAATAAAAGACGCAAAGAAAGTTATTTTTTAAATACTTTACTTTCAACAATTTATTTAAAAATATGTAATAAGCAATCCGCGCCTTTATGAACGTTTCGGCAGTCGTACTATTACCTTCTTGACGAATAATATATCACGTGATATTCATGAGTACCAGGCTCTCTTCGAAACCAACCGAGTGAAATGACTCAGTGGCTGAATGGCCATCGTATCTGCAGCGTCACTGACCGGGATGTCCTAGGTGTCCTAGGTCCGATGTTGGCGGATTTCGGACGCTGGGTAAATAGCTAGTTCAGTCACAGGCTGGAGTAGATTCTAGCGGCCGGTTCGTCTGATCGAATTTTTTCGTGGTTTCTTCGATCAATACCGCGCGAATGCCGGAACATATGCTTTAAGAAACGGATCTCGGACCGCGCGCGATCTTTCCTTCCTCGTTCTTTTCACGTCTCCTTCCACGCACACACACTTACAGGCATCACACTACCACTCACGTCGGGAACTTAGAGCCTGCCTCGGCTCGGAAGATGACTTCCTGGAGGAGCTATGTGGAAGAGGAATACACGGCAAACGAACTTGTAGGATGGCGTCGGATCTTGCGTTCCGGCAGGGAACACCGCTATCTGATTATAATATGCACTACACTTACGGGAATAATCTTAGCTGTCGGCGCGCCAGGGAAACCAATCAATCAATTCTCGAACGCTGGACCAACGTAATGCCCCAACACCACCAACGCTTCATTCATTACATTGACCGATCTAATATTGCTGGAAGATTGCAAGGCGCCCCCGTCCCCTAACTATAAGTCTTAAAATTGTGCTCAATTTATTTAAAACAATTACGATTACATATTGTTCGCATCACATTCAATGGAATATTAGCATCATAAATATTCTTTACATTTCAAGCAAACAGTTTTTTTTTATTGTTCCTAAAATATTGAAACCGAAATCACACCCTCCCTATGAAATACTTTCAGGTTACGCTCCTCTTGACTCCTTTACCTACTCTTCACAAGCTGAAGCTCCGACGTGCCGTCCCTCTTGGGGCGCTCCGTCACATCCACGTGCCCTAGCGTCCTAACGTCGCGTCACGCCCTCGAAGCCTCCCCCTCCCCCTCCCCTACCGTTCAACCTCTGTGAAGCGCTGCACAAGCGCGACGCTGTCGGAAAAGTCGATAAGTGCCGTGAGTAAACAGCCTCTAGATAGACCGGCGCTCCGTCACGCCCTCAGCTGCTCGAGCGCCTTCTACGAAAGGAGGCGGCGCGTGGTGTGGACGAAGGTTATACTTCGATTTTTTTTATAATGGCCAATGACATTATATCTTTGTTACACCTCCTGCCTTATATAATGAATATTTTTAATTAATTCGCGAACGTCCTTCTCAACACGGCTCGTGGCTCCAGAAATGTGTTTACCACTGTTAAAAAGATTCATTTTATAAGACAGGAGGTGTAATAATGACCTAATGTCAGCGGCCACTGTAGAAAAATCGTCGTATGAAGGAGTGACGTATGAAGTACCGTGATGGAAAAAAGGAAGTTCGATTAGCGATATAAAATGCCGCGCGCTGGGGTATGGCAATACTGAAGAGTAATTGAACGCTTTTAAAATAATTGAATTGTCTAGAAATATTGCTCTCCTGATAAATAAAAAATCGACAGGGTAGATCCGAAGAGGTGGTGGTGTACAAGGACTTCAGCCCAAGATATAGCGAGTCCATTTCCGATCGCTGACATATATATTTGTCTTGTATGTAGTCACTTGGGAAGACATCACAAATGTCTGGCTGTTGTCTAAAATCACTACTGTGAAAGGGAAGTAAACGGAAAATGTTTCTTTCTAACTACCATTTACGAAAGCAACAGTAGTTTGCCTTCCCGGATCACAATAATTTTTTACTATGTCGCCTTATCTCCTCATAGACAGTAATGGATTTCAAGACGGTTAGAACACAAGGTTTATTGCGTTATTTACGATATTACCTACATGCAATTCCTTCGCCATTTTTTCCTTTTTTTTATTCTGACCAACGAGCTTTCCTACGGTAAAGCATGTGCTTAAATATCATAACAATCCTGGGAAGGGGGGGGGAATCAGAAGTTTTGCGAGCGTTTTTATGACGAACAAACAAGAACATTCCATTATGGGGCTGCCGTATTCCGTCCACATCCCGTTTTTGCCCGGGGCGCTGAACTGCGCGCGTTGGTTTCCCGGTGGTCTCGTGTCGTCAGCCGATTTAACCGACGCGCGGGATGGGGGAGGGGGAGGGATAGAGTGGGGCGGGCGGCGTGGGAGTTCGTACACCTGCACCCGCCCGGCCTCCGCCTCCGCCAGCCGCCAACCGCCGCCCGCACAATTACACCGAAAGCCCATTAGCAGCTCCGCGCCGCTCAAAAGCCCTCTTCGCAGCCCTCTCGCGGACGCCGCAGAGTGGCTCCAAATCAGCCGAAAGAAGGGCGGAGGTTGTTTTTTTTTTGTGTGTGTTTTTTTTAATTTTAATATTTCAAAATTAATTATTTCAAGCCGACATAAAAATGGGTAATTTTGAGCATGCTTGTAATTCAAGTGTGGATACGGGGAGGGAAGGGGAAATATGGACACACACGCACAATTCAAATTTTCTAGAAACTAGTATTTTTGCTAAAAGGAAAATAAATCCTTCATTTTAAACTGCATCATTCATCATCTATTCAATATCAGTTCATAATCAATAACTATTTTACTAGACATGTGACATGAATGATTAAAAGTATAATGATTAAAATTGGCGCTAGTGCAACTATAAAAGTAAACCTCTAAGAGCACTTCGATTAGTGTTCACGAATATATGAAAAAATTAGAAGTTTTTGTTATGATGAAAGAGGTAGAAGTCGTATCGTTAAAGCCAGAACGAAGCGATGTCCTATTTTACTCGTATGTTTGCGTTTCCTCTGACCACAAATTCGTTTGTTACTCAGCCACAACGAAATGTGTGGTTCCATTTTTTTTAACTTGACATGAATGATCCGGGAAGTCATTAAAAATTAAAAAGAATGCAAGATTTTTCATTAAAGACTAAGTAAAAATTGAAATACGTGTAAGAATTTTTATTAAAAACTGCGATAACAGGGAGATCGTAATTGTTTTGTTGCATTGTCGACTGTTTGGAGAACTACTATGGTGTACTTAAAAAGAGAACATTGTCTCGAGCTTCGAATTGTATTGAACGTGCAAATTTAGAGTATTGCATGCCGCGTTGCAAGACGTGTTATTTTCTATTTCAATAACATTTATTTATATTTGTATCCAAATACAGAATGACTGTAAACGTACTACAAATAATTTATATAATTATAAAAATTCTGTAATGATATAGCAATAGTAATTATAAAGATAATTAATTACACTGTTGTTTCAACATCTAACTCATTCAATTATGCCGATTCATTGTGAATTTAAAAAAAAATTGTATCCAATTACAGAATGACTGTAAACGTACTACAAATAATTTATATAATTATAAAAATTTTGTAATGATATTGCAGCAATAGTAATTATAAAGATAATTAATTACTCTGTTCCTTCAACATCTAACTCATTGAATTATGCCGATTCATTGTGAAGTATTTTTTTCCCTCGCGTTCCTTGTGGCGTTTGGGCCCACTGCGTGTTGTGGCGCCGAAGAGGACGCTCCTCACGGGACGGAAACAGAGCGGCGTGGCGGGGCGACTGAAAAGTCCTCGTGTGGCAGGATCCTCTGGTGCGTGTTGGGTCGGCGCCGAGGCAAGTGAGGCGTTGCCCGTTACAAGCGGAAGAGGCCCTCAGTGGCCGCCTCTCCGCGCCCCGCCCACCCCCGCCGCCCGCCCCGTGGGCCGGCCCTCGCGCAAACGAACGCTTGGATGGCTCTGTGGAATGTGGGGTAAACACGGAGATATCTCTTAAAAAGAGGAGTCGTGCTATCGTCTGAATCTAATGGCTTATTTTCGCGGGTGGGAATTATAAAATGCTGATTGTTCTGTCAACTTTTTATTTTTGTGGTAAATCTCCAGGTTCAAGTAAACATTTTTGTTGAACCTCATGAAAACAATGGGTACCGTTAAAAAGGTTTATTTTCGTAATACAAGTATTTTGTATCTGATGTTGTTGGAGATGTTTCGATTGTTTTAGTAAAGATGAATTAGCTCAAAACAATAAATGAAATGTTTGTATTTAGCTTTTCGTTATCTTATGACGTACTAATTGAAATGTCTTTGTTTCAGGTGAGTATCAGCAACTTTCTTCCTGCTCTTATTGCGCCGAAGATGGGTGAGTGAGACAGTCAGAAAAAGCATAGAACTGAAGTTTCAGAACCTACTCGTTTTATTTTGGTCTGAAATTTTATTAATGATACACTCCTTTCCATCGATTTTTATAAAATTTCAATATTTTCTTGAGAAAGCATCTTTTTGAAAAGACCTAGAAATGTAAAGAAAAAAATTCTCAAGTAACTAGTACATTTTCATGAACTTTGAAGTGGAAATTTGGATGTGGTGCCATTCAGTCGTAAAGTGAAAAATTGTGGGTGGGGAATTCGGCATATTGAAAATTCAGAAATGATATAATAGAATAATGTTATCTCATTTGCTGCCAGGCATTGAAGGTTGCCATCTGTATTACTGATTTCCAAAGGGCATCGAAATTGAAAGAAAAATGTGTTGCATCCGTTTATTTCAGAGGTGTCAGTAATTTTGTTAGATATCCAAGAACTTGCGAAAAAATCTAAAAGCAGTGAAACAGTTTCAATTCGGACAGAAAAATTATGGGTTATTCCAACTATTCTCACAATGCGCTTACCGACTGAGTACTCGTACTCACTTCCTACGACACAGCTGCCGTCAAGCGTCAGCAGGGCTCCAAGGAACTGGCCGCCCGCCATTAAATGTTTGCTATTTAAGGGTTGCGTTACGAGACATCTTTTTTTTTTATATTACTGGTATGCAAAGAAATAATGTACCGTGTATCCATATATACTATAACAAGTTATTGCAGAAAATTTGTGAAACTATTTTTGTTAAAATAATTGATTTATTGCAATATTACTTTATTTCTTGTTCTTGCGCAGTGTGACAGCTAATCGTTTTACACCAGTTTGTATGGTTTTGTTCTGCAGTATTTTGCTGTAGCAGGCCTCTAGTTTCTTGCTAATAACTTATTCTATTTTATACCATTGAAGTAAAAATAAAGATTACATTTTGCAGCTGGAAACCGAGCCCCAAGTCTGCCAAAAATGGTTCAAACAGGAGTCCCCGAGTCCCATTGTATTCCGTGTAAGCGAGCTTGTCCCGACTCGCGGTGCGTGGAAAAGTTTGCGCACAAAGGTCGGCGATGCGTCGCGATTGACTGGTCGCTCGCCAAGCCTTTTCAGGGGCTCGGGGAGAAATTTTTGTAAAGTCGTCAATTTAATACTTTAACTTTACTTTATTGCAGCAGGAAGACCCAGAGAGAGTTCACTATTCCCATCACATTAAGACGACCATGATCGTTTCTTGTACATTTAGTCAATTGTGCATTTAAATACATAAAATAATGATGTAAACTTATCACGACTGCTCAAAAACGAGTATAGTGATTCATTAATTTAATATGTTATTAATGAAGAAATAATTCGTGGACCATTTAGGGCATCTTATTTCATTCTCGCATATTTAGGAAACAATTTCATTAAGCAGCTCACATACGAGTACGTCCATAGGTTGCCAATGTAGACCTTGTAGCCTTTGCCAGATGGTCCCGGAGGGGGTCGCAGCCACGGCCCGCTGCCGCCGCGACCTGCGCATGGCCCTCTGGAATTTTATAATGGGTGCCCAAAGAAAAGCCGCGCGTCGCGCCACGGAGGCGGGGCCCGCTGACGCTGAAGCCCCGCCGGCCGGTGACTGGCAGCTCGTTCTCCCACCGACGGACGGCCCGGCCCGACCCGCCGACGCGCATTTGTCTCATTAAGCGTTCTCTTTGATCATCTTTTCCCAGGCCGCCCCGCGGCGACAGGCGCACGCTCTTGCTCCTGCCGGCTGGTGTGGGGAGCAAGGTTCAAACCGCATCCCTCGGCTCGCCCGTTAAACTGTTTTCAAGCTGATTCGGAATTCCATCAGGGACGTGACGAGCGTTCTCAAGTCAAGGACGGCACTAGCAACGATAATAAAAATTGTACTAATTGCTCTTAGTTGGAAAACGAGTCCGTCTGCACACGATACTGTGAAAAAGTAACAGGTACAGTAACACAAACACGGAAAGAAACCATTAGGCATTTTGCATGAAGGGAAATCAGCTATCAGCTATTTAGTCGAAAACACTATTTGGAGAGAACCTGATTCACACGCCATGTGGAAGTTGTGTTGTGTAAAGTCGGTCCGTGACTGGCAGTAATCTGTTAAAACTGGATCTTCTACATTCCATTTAATCATTCGCTCCATCTGCTCATTCTTATTGTCTTTTATTCTTATTCCTTTTCTTTATTCAGTTCGTCATTATATCATTATACATCATTCTCTCTTATCCTCAAATATACGTATCACTAGCAATGTTGGGCAAACGAGACGAGTGCTCGCAATGTTCTGAATTGGATATGTAAACAAGAGGCGTTCTTTTCCAGAACAGCGAACTGAATATTTGGAACTTACGACACATGTTTGTTATGCCCCAGCAAATAACACGAAGCCATTCTAAAGTGAAACGTGAATCTTAATACCGAGTCCAAAAAAGCGAAGCATTTGTTAAATCTTGACAGATGAAGATGCCGACTTCTGGGACTTTTGACTGCGAATTCGAATACTGTACGAGATATTGATCGCGTGGTTGGCTTTTCACACCATCACGAATCCCATCGGAACCATCATACCAACATCATTCAGTGATGAGTCATCATCATTCATTGTTCACGATAGCCCTACCATCACACATTGAGTTGAAGGAGACGGCAAATCACTACTGCGATCTCCTACCCCGAAGCAGGGGGCATAAGGCGTAAGCCTTCTCCCTTCAAACGCTCTTAGGAGAATTCAATATAGAACTCATCACATAAAACCATTTGCGTCTGACATTCAGTACCTAACAAGACATACTTTTTTAAATATTGGGAAACTATAGTTGAATACGATTCCGCAAGTAACTCTCAAACTTTGTGCGGTCAATTCTGACTGCAAGTGCTGAAATAATGTACAAATTTACTGATTAAAAAAATTAATTTTAGAAATTTCTTTCGCGTATATTTTTACACGAAGTAGTTTTAATTTTATAATAATAATAATAATAATAATAATAATAATAATAATAATAATAAATTATTATTAGCGATAATATAATTATATATTTATAATAATATACTTATATAATATATATTTAAATATTTATAATAATATAATTGTATAATAAAAGATATTAATAATAATAATTCATATCACTATTATTTGGTTAATGATTTCTTGTAAATCGTGTTTTGTTTGACTGAGACCCGACGTGACCCCAAACAGAGCTCACGTACCGAGTGAGAGCGTAGTCGCAGGGATAATGAGGATCAGTGGACGCGCGCGGAGCGCGTCGTGCAACCGGAGCCGGCGCGGAGGGCAGCGGGGGCGAAGGGTCTCGAAAACAGTCGCCACCTCATCGCGCCCACTCGCTCGCGCTCGAGTTTCCGCCGCGTGGCTCTAGCATCGCCTGCCCACCGAGTCCCGCCGAGGCGCTGCGCTGAGTGGAGCGGCGAGCCACGCCGCGCCGCGCCGCGGGGTTACGACCCGTGACGTCACGCCTCGCCTCGAGCCGGCCGGCCGGCCCGCCCGCCCGCGAGCGCCAGCGCAAGCGCCTATGGAAATGGCCGGAAATTGGATAATGGGCCCCGGAGCCCCTCTGTCTCTTTCTTTGGCGCGCGCTCGCGCACGGGGCAAACGACCCGAGGTGTCTGGCCGGCTGAGCGTCTTGACCGACGTTGTTCACTGGAGCAGCAGGTTTTGATGGCATTCGACTTCGTCGTTAGATCTCCGTGTGGGAGGCAAGAGAGGGTTTGTCGACTGGTGGACGAATCTTGACTTCCACGTCGCGCGTGCCCCGCTTGTGTACACACATTCGTCCATCGAGGTAAATGGAGCATTGATTTTTTTAAATGTTCCTCCATTTTTTTAACATTGTGCTTATTTTTTAATTTAATGTATTTGTCTATAATTATCTTATTTTATGAGTAATAAATCTTAATTTTGGGAAGGTAAATTTACTGAAAATGGCCATCAAACAAATTTATTATTTATTGGTTTATTAGCTTGAAATTAATTGGCGGTAAAGTAACATAAAATTTCTGCCAGGGCTGCGACAGTTCATCCATCGCTATATAATAATGTACAGGTCTCGAAGGGAAAAGATTCCGTGGCAGGAAGTAAGAAACCCTAAAGTCACTTTTACAGAATCTTTTTTCGTTGTTTTCCTCTAATCACAAAAATTTTCCTAAATGAAGAAAATAGAAAAAAAATCACGGGTTCTTTCGCGTGAATAGAAAAAAATCACGGGATGTAGTGAGGTTGGTTTAGGTGGCAGACCGGCCAGGGCGAGCTCCAGGCGGACCTCGTTATTCTGATGGTTGCTCACGGAGTTATTAGACCCATAAACGCTCTCACCGTAATCCCCAGAGGACTTTACAATCTTTGACCCTTTATTGACCCCACATTTACATCGTTTAAATATCAAAATTAGAGGTACTAAGAAATTACTGACTTTTGTTGCTACAAAAAAAAAAGGTTTCATTCTATTTCTAACAAAAATGTGCTGCAGTCTCAGTGAAATTATACATTTTAGTTGTACTACCACATAAAGCAAGAGGAGAACAGCAAGAAATAAGGGAACTTGAACAATTGCATTCCGAGTTTTAGAGAACAGAGACTCTGTTTCAAGGGAGCACAAATCACACGAGGGAGAGTGAAGGTTTCTGTGAATTGCATTTTATTTTATGGAGAAATGTAAACTCCAACGAATGAAAGTGAGTCCCTTTATCGCCATTATTGCCTTAAAATATGCTCCAATGGCATGTAGTAATTGGCACACATTGTGGAAGATTGAGTTAATAATAAATCATAGGGCAGGCGTTTCTGCGAAAGATGACAAAAGACACATTGAGGCGGTATTAGGTGAAAGTGACGCTAGGAAAAGAAACGGAAGTATAAAAAAAACTTAAAGACTTTAGCGTCGTAGTGGGTGGTAGACTCATCAATACGACGGTTGTGCGAAGACGAACGATTGGTGCGGATAAAGCAATTGCAATTCGGTGGCAGAACAAGTGTCCGACGTGAAAAGAGAATGGCAGAAACATCTGTAATACGGTGCGGGGAATGGAGAAGAGAAGCCTCATTCACAAACAGGGAGTCATGATTTTTTCTTTACAAAAGGAATTTTAAATTAACAAAGGTACATGTTATTCAAAAATCCCTGAATGGTTCACAAATATTTTGCAACATTGCCAAGAAACGTTTTCCCTCTGAATAGAAGGCGTTCGTTCGGGTCGACCATGAACTAACTGTAATTGGTAAAAATTCATCTTATTGGACTGCCTTTATGAGAAATAGTCGGTATGACTCACAGAAGCGACAAGAAACAACTCATTGATAAATATGCCTGACTCTGTCCAATGAGACCATCATCCAAGTGTAGTGATGTAGGCTATTTTTGTAAACAGAAAACAGCAAAGTAGGATTTCAAAATACTAGTCACCAAAATATCAAATGTGAAAAATAATACAGAATGACTATAGTGCGCGTTGGTGTGCGTTCACGTCACAACTAACCCGGACCACCACCGCTCCGTGCATGTTGTGCAGGAAACCGGGCGGCGGCGGCGGCGTTTGGTGCCCCGTCGCGATCCGCCGTCGCCGCCCCGCCGCCGCCGTCGCCGCCGCCGTTCCGCCACCGCCACCGCCACTGCCGCCGCCGCCGCTGTCGCCCCGCCACCGCCGCCGCCCCGCCACCGCCGCCGTTCCGCCACCGCCGCTGCCAGCACCACCGCCACCGCCGCGCCGCCGCTCGCGGGCTGGGCGGCGCTGCCTTATAAGCGCAGGAATCCTCGAGTGCCGCCGGTCGGGCCGCGGCGGTGGCGGGCGCGGTGGCCGGGATCAAGGGCGGGCGGGTCGCGGCCTCCAAGGGCACCGCCGCGCCGGTCACCGCTCCGCGCCGACCTCCCGGCGCGCCAGGGGATGGCACGGCGCGCGCGAGGGCGAACGCCGGACTCCGGGAGGCTGCGGACGCCGCCGGCGCCACGAGCCCCCGCGGCTACGTGGACGCAGGTCGGGTGCACTGAAACGGCCGGTTGGGGAAGATTATCTACAGTGAACTCATTTTTCTGGCAGCAAGCGAGTATTGCATGTACGATATTGCGTGCTTGATGCACTTTCATTCTTCCGTTCTTTTTCCATCTTTACGATATTATCCACACATTCCAACTTTCTGCCTCATTATCTTCATAGTTTTGAATAGATAATGTGATAATAATAATAATATAATAATAATAATAATTAATAATGGGCATACGCATTAATGGATAAGAATGGAACGAGAGAGGGGGAGCAACGGAATGTCGTGGAATGCCTTTTGGAAAATTGTTTTGTTTTTATCGCATGTGTAAAAAATAATTCAGGGTTGTTTCGGTTCTCAAATCCACGCATGGTGTATGTAAGTGATCCTTTGGGTAAAATCTCCCTGGGACGGATTAAGGCACGTGTTTTAGTGACTCCAGTTCTCAGACTTCAGTCTACTGACGTCTTTCTGAAGAAAAAGCTGCCAAATAACATAAAGAGAGAAGTATTAAATTCAGATATGTGATGGTGCGTAAGTTTCAGGTAACTCAGGCTCCGCTTCCTGTCGAGAGATGGGGAGAAGACGTGAAGACAAATATACAAATCTACAGAATGAGTCATTTCGGTTGTTTAAAAAAAACTACACTAGCGTGTTCTGCAGAATGAGATGAACAAATCGTTCTGATGTCATTTTGGGGAGAAACGCTTCGCGGCTGCACAGCACAGTGCCTACGATTTCTGCTGTTCTTTAACTTCCAGATGTGAGTCGAATCGGTAAGTTCAGTGCTTAATAGCACCGAACAGAGAAAAACCAATTTGTATGTATGCAAAGAAAAATTAAAATTTGTAAATTGATAGAACTGAACAGCGAATAACAACAATCGTGTATCCACTGAGGCGCGACAAAGTTCTCCTTCGTTCGAAGTTTGGGAACTACAGGACATCTCTCCGTTTACATGTTACCTCCAGAGTGTTATCACCGGCGCTTCAGGACACAGAGTATTTTTTTTATATTACTGTTATATACATTTTCAGATTTTGCAAATATCAGTTCAAACTCTACATTGTATTGTTGACTTATAATAAACTTAACGCTAATAACCAGGGCTCGGATTCTGATGACAAGTCATCTTTTCATTGGTGCATTATAGACCTAGATAACTTCTAAATGAATGTTTATCAGGTCATATAGGTGATAGAAACGTGTAGTTATTGGAACTTTTTTGTCTTTTTTTGACATTTCTCAATTTTTAGGTCATTTTTCAGGACCTTTACGTCATTTTTACGCATTTTGTTTCCTTTTCGTGCTGTTGTTAGTGAATGTTTCATGAATTCATAATGACACACTAAAATAAAGGTTTTTATTTTATCATCAGTTCATGACGAAATGCACTACTGTAGTGGACTCTGTTTTTCTAAGTCTCACAATTACACGGATCTTCCCTAACTTCCCCGACCTTTCAAAACTGACGGTTGGAAAATCGGAACTAACAATTGCATTTCCTCCTAAAATAAAGACTATTTAAAATATAATTTGATATAAATACATTTTATTTAAAATTGTGAGAGTCATTGAATAATTAAATATTTTCATACACATTTTTGAGTTGTTTTTTTTTAAAATTGAATCATTTTCCCCTTATTTTGAAGTTGATTTTATGGGTCATTTTCAAAGAATTTTTAGGTCATCAGAATCCGAGCCTTGCTGATAACTTAATTCTAATTTTTTGGTGGGAGTAAACCTTTATGGAGAGACCTCAGGGGAGTTACGTTTTGGAAAACTTTGTAAGGAAGGTATAGAAGGGAAATTTATTTTTTAATACGGATATGACGGAACTCAGAGTGGTGTTTTTTTTAGTAATTTTTCTATTAGATTCAAGCTGCGCTGAAATTGTAGTCACATAAAACACTCTGCATGGAAACGCTCCGAATGATGATAACACATTATTGGGGTTTATTATTGGTAATATTAAGAGGGTCATGATGATAGTCATTTTTTACACCTGCAGCTCAGTGTATGTCAAACGTTTTATGTGTATAATTCGATATTACCTGAAAGAGAAAGCTCGCAGATTTTCCCTCTTCATTATGGTGGTTCTCACTACAGAGGTAGTTCAGGAATCCAGCCAGCCCAAGATGCTTCTTAGGAGAGGTGAGAATGCTCTTGGGACGTCCTGACGTTCGCTGTCGCAATAGAATGATTAAATGGGCAACGATGACGCAGTGGTTCGTTTTAATGCACACCAGTTCATAATTGTTCTTGTCTGTTACTTTTTATTTTTGTTTCATCGTTTTATCTCCGTCGTTTCTTTTCTTACGTTTTTCTATCAGATGTGTTACGTATTCCGATTCTCTGTTGAATTGCTAGTGTTCTTTTTGGTGTTAATTTATGACTTCTAAGTATTTGGCCATAAATTGTTTTCATTCTTCCTAATTTTATTATCGTTTCTCATTTTACGTTCACATTTTTATTAACTGTGATAAATTAAATTATGTATTTTTCTCCGAATTTCGTTTAATATCGTTTAGACGATTTTGTCTTGAATCTTTAGCTCTTAGTGATGCACTTGATAAAATGTCGGATACATAACATTATGCGGAAGTGACGATGTTGTGTTGTAACTGTAGTTACTTTCATTTCATGTCTTTGCAGCTATCTTGCTGCTTGTTATCGTTGTTCCCTGTAAAAGTCCATATCGTTGTCCGAGTGTTCGGATAAACAGGAAGACGTACCTGTAATCGAAGATTCTAATTGAGAAAACATAAATGTTATCTACACGTACATGTATTCTACTGCAGTCGACCACATTCCAGAGTACGTATGGCATGTGTATTTACAGTTATGTAAATCCTAAAAGAAGGTGTTTGTGTAAACTGAAGATAACAGATACTGCCCTGCACGCTTTCACGTTTAAAAGTAAAGAAAGTAACTGTAGATCAAGTTCTTGTTACACTTCTAAACCTATGCACAATGTACTGCCTATTTTCTACCCTTCGCTGGAAAAAATGAAATGCATTTATTTAGCTTGTAATTATCAGAGGAAATTGATTCTCATTTCATTTACCGGATGCTTTTGATGTTAGGGAATACAATGTTTTCATACCTTCTTCACTGAAGAAAATCAGAGCTTATTGAATTACCGGAGAGAATTGATCAACTTGGAAGACAATGGTTGCATCTACATGCTCTGCATTATTATATTATGGTAAATACTACGTGAACGCGCAGTAATAACGAAGTTGAATTTTGCATCCTGGTCGAAAAACCTTTCAACAAGATTGCGCAGCGTATCCTCTCTGCCTGTTTTCCCCCTCTTGGGCATACCATATTAAATTATAATTTTAAAACTGTACATTAATGATATAATAATAATAATAATAATAATAATAACAATAATAAAAAATGAAAATTAGTTGCACAGAATCTTTGATTGCTGTACAATTAATGCTTTAAAGGGATGTTAAAGATGATTTAAGAATACATGAGCATGAATTTCCAATGTGCAATGACCGTGAACTCGTGAATACATGAATAAATTTATTCCTTTTTTAAGTCTGTTAATCTGTTAAGAACCTTTACTTCCACCAAATGGAATCCCGATAACTCGAATCTCTATTTCTTTCATTCCTGTTCACCGCCTAAATTAATATTTATGTCCGTCCGTATCGTGACTCGATAAAACGAAAACTTCGATGATGATAATAATAAACTTGTTCTTCACGTCGTAGGTACCATAGCGCGGGTTTATCCCATTGCCTCGCGTCCCGAACGCCGTGCGTTGCAGCCGCCGTTTCCTCCGCGCCGGAGCGTGCGGGCGGGCGGGCGTGGGCGGCGCGGGGGCTGCGGCGTCGCCGTGCACCGTTAGCCGCGGCGGAGATCGCCGCCCCCACAGCTCTCGCCCGAGAGGCGACGCGCCGAGCCTAAACACCGCCGCGCCGCGCCGCGCCACGCCCACCTCGCCTCCTCGCAGTGCCTCCGGGTGCACGACACGCAGGAAGACATGGGCGGGGTCTGGAAAGAATAGAATCTTTCTGCGGATACTCAAGCCGAAACGCAATAGAATATCTTGAACGCGGAAAGGAAAATTCATTAATTCGTTAATTAAAAAGAGTTGTCTAGATTTCAAACGCCATGTTTTGGGAAGCATACGGGAATGAAAAAAATCGGTATATTAAGCAGTTCATGTTATTGAGATCCAAGTACTCAAGGCACACTGTGTCTGAAATGGGGAAGAGACAAACGTTAATCTTAAGAATATTGGATTTAGTATTTGTTAATACAGCTACGTCCTACCGGCTAACCTTCCATCCGATGAATCTAATTGCTTGTTTCATGAACTCGGTTTTGGAATTTATTCATACTGACCGTTTGGAATTCGACGATAATGTAATATTTTAAAATTTGAAATGACGGAACCAATATTGCGGCTAAAGAAATAATGTTGTTATATTGTATGTATGTATGTATGTATGTATGTATGTATGTATGTACTTTGGCGCAATAGCCTCTGATGAAACCTGCTCCTACCAGCGGCGTCCCGACCTTGCGCCCATGGGATACGGGGTACGTGTCGTTAGCACGTAGACATCCCTACGCCGTTTTCTGGTCTTCTCAACCTGAGAAGTGAGTTTTCGTCACACAGCAACCTATACTGGGGCATTGCTAGAAAAACGCACACTATAATTTTTCGCGAGCGGGAATCGAACCCAGGGTCGTCGCGTCATGGAAAGCGAGTATGCAGACCAATGAGCTAACCGCGAGGGCAATGCTGGTTTCTTTACTCTGTAAAAATGTAATGGTTACTTGAATTCAATCTCTTCAATCATGTATTTTCCTTACAAACAATATTTAAAGAAAATAAAAACGTCATTTATAGATTTTTTTCCCGCATGTCTTCTTTTGTGAACCACTGTGTGCGGGCAGCTAGCCGCCGAACCCTCCGCCCATGCGTGCATTGGCCCTCCCTTGAGCCGCGCGTGAGGATACAAGCACAGCGCCCACCGACGCCTCCGCGGCGCTCTCTCTCGCTCTCTCGCTCTCTCACTCGCTCACGTGCGATCAGGAACTCCTCCGTCTCAGGGATGCTACATCGACCACAAGACATCGGTATTTCTAAACATTGATGTTTAAAATTATAACATCGATGTTAATAAGAAAACGTCGTCCCAAAACCATCCATGTTATTAAACATTAATGTTTTTAAAACTGGATTAGTAACCATTGAAGTTCTCCTGGGAGGATTTTATTTGAAAGTGATCTATGTATTAATTTTTAATTGAGATTTTATCCGAGATAACGAAGTCAAAAATTGTCAGTAGAATTAACAAGAAAATTTTGATTATCTGATTCGAAAACTCAAAATAATATAGGCTTCTTTATTGACAATAGCTCGATTTTATTTATTTTTCACGCTTGTTTCGTTGGTCTGAAGAATATTCAATTCATGGATTGCTGAAAATTATTATAGTATATTGCTTCGATGGTACTTTTTTTCATTTAAAGAATATCAGTCACATAAAAACATCGAACAGCAACATTGATGTTAAAAAACTCTTGGCCTAAAAAAATCGATGTTAAATCTACGAATTTATAAAAACATCGATGTTTTAAAGACATTGTCATCGATGTCGCATCCATACTCAGCCTCACACACTCACACACACACACACACACACACACACACACACACACACACACACGAACTATTTAAATAATGGTTTGAAAGAACGCGAGACCATTGGTCTACAGGTCATTTAGTTGGTAGTGTATTTAGAACTGCAATTTCATTGTTCTCTTTCGGGTCTTCTGTTTTGAGGATGTTGTTCTCTCTTGAGGACTGAAGAGTTCCACCGGATAAAATGCTCGGCTCACGCGTTGCAACACTCCTGGGACTCATTCCACTCACGAACATTTTTTTCCCCACAAGAACAACCTGAAGCACACTAAGCTTCAGTCCCATTGGAGTATTGAAGTGAGAGTACAGGTTCTCTTAGGACTCTTCGATCGTTCCTGAACAAAGAGGGAAAGAAGAGGAAAAACAGGCGTTGTAGACCATATTTCTTTCTTATAGAAGACATTTTTCGCAATTTTTTACTGAGGGTTTTTCGAACTTTTTACATTGCTCTTATCTTTCTTTTTACACGCGCTTCGAGTGGGACGAAGTTTGTTCTAGATAAAATACGACCGCTGAACGTACTCATCTGAAAGGATGTGGAAGGGAAATCTAACCGGCAGCAAGAGGTCAGAGCCTTTTGGGCGATAAAACCACAAGGGAAGTCGTTGATGGCCCGAGTGAATATCACTTAATTCAAGCCCTAGAGTCATAAAACTTGATAGCGTCATTTGAAACGTCTTCGTTGGTGTTTGAACATCATTGTCTTTCGTTTCCTAAATTAAAAGACCAAACTGCCAGTTGTTCTTTTAGAGTTAACGAATTTCTCATCGCTTTTAAACCATTCGATTGAGCATTATTTGTTAACTTACTGTGTTTCACCGAATATTGCGATCCATAAAGTCGAGATTTTAGAAATTTCCCTTTGGAGGATGCCGTATCAAAGCGGAGGTTCTCGGTTCTCTTAGTTAAGTGATTTTGATTTATTTGCACTAAAAGCATCCGATAATGTGCAATTGGTCAAACTGCTAATATTTTTCGGAAACGAATTTTTCAGCATCTCAGCGAATGCCTTCCCATTTATATTCTCTGTTGACGCCTATCGCCTCTCGTAGCACGCTGTAGATATTGTTCTTTATTACGTTCTACAATTCTTTTTGATTTTGCATTCTGTTAACATCTTAAAAAATTTTGAAAGTGTTCCTAAGAGTTCCTAAAATTTTGAAAGTGTTCCTAAAAGTTTGAAAGTGTTCCTAAGAGGTGGTGACGAAAATCAGTGGCACCAATTCTTTTCTCAGTTTTAAAGTTCCCTATTTATCTTTCGCATGCCTATAGTAGTATAGTAGAATAGGAAATACATAATGAATCATTCCTTAATGTAGTCTGTTTAAGAATTTCTTAAAATTTTAATAAAATAGATAAATTTCTGGGAAATATAATGGTTTCAATATATCATTTTTGCATGTAGAATGTTTTTGATATTTTTATCAATTAAATTAGTGATTATTTGGACAATATATCAGTTATGTCTTACTGAATGAAGTGAACTAATAACTCCTAGAACACAATTACTCCAATAAAGAATAAGCGTTGCACAGGTGTGAACTCTGCATTAATTTAAAAGTGAAAATACTAGTATCTAATTACAGGATCTCAACGTAGAACGTGTCTGGCAATCTACCCTACTGTGTTAAATAGAAATAGAACCTTCAAAAAGGTCTTGGTTTGTATATTGCGCCACACAAAAAAGCAAAACTCTAACTGGGAACATAAAAAAACTGGTTTTAGTGACCTAGGACTCATTACTACCAAGTTCTAAATAGTACAAAACCGTCATCTTTCTTTAACTTATATACAAGGGGTTAATTTTATATTTGTAGATTATTATCTAAAATATGTATCTGGGTTCTCTTCGTTTTCTAGTGTTCGTTTCAAGTCTTGTTTGCGTTTGCTGTTGTTATTGTCCTTTCCCATCCTCTTTTCAAGTTCACTACTTCCTGTAAAATGAGGACGCCGATTTTCTCGTTGTCGTGCATTGTTTTGAGACCAAACAGACGTAATCTTCTTTTCTTGCACCACTCATCTCTTGTCTCCTCGCTGACGCCCGTCACATGTGCCAGTCTCTTCGCCAAGATCTACGAAGAGGCGTCTCGCAGATGCTGCGAATTCTCCGCATTTTGCTGAAAGCTGCATGGCAGCAACGCGACCAGCCAGCGAAATATGTTCATCGGACTCGCTTCTCTAATTGACTGCAGATTCGCGAAGCGTAGCGAGGAATGCAGAGGCAGTAGCGTGGCGCAGATTGTAGGAAATGATGGAGTTGCAGTTTACAAGAGCCATTACGTTGTTCAGAGCCGATTCATTGCTGTAAAGCGAAGCTGTGAAACACCCGAGATAGAGATGGGATTGGAGCAAATGCTGTATTCTCATAAATGACCGTACCATTGATTTCAAGAGACGTCAAATGATGGGGGGCATGTAGCGTGAAATCATTTCAGAGTAATCGTTTTTGTGAAAAACATGAGTTTCTTAATTTGGATGCCGTCGTTTTGCTTCGTATTTTAAACCCGAGGAGTTCAACAACGTTACTACTGCAGTTTGGTTTGGACGTATATATTTTTCTATATGTTCGTTTTTCAATTGTTATTCAAATATCTATTTTCGTTGCCAAAATATTCTGATCTAAAGGGAAACGTTTTCCACTTCGTGCAGCTTTGCTATCTCGATTGTTGCCAAATATAAACGTATTGGAGTTCAGTGGGAACGCATTCAGATACCGAGAAGGGCAACATGTGTGCCGTATCGATAGAATTATTCTCTGTGGGTTAGGGGCGCGTTGCCCCCAATGTGCATTGATTTTGCGGGGCCTTCGCACTCTGGGTTTCATCGGATAAGACTACAAAAGCTGTTGAATTAGTCCCTCGCACGGCGGTTCATTCGCAAGGGAGGAACTAGAGCGAGGGCTGGCTTCGTGGGACCTCCCCTTGCTAAGGAGCATATGGGCTACTCGGGGGGTTGAAACGGAAGTTATAGGACTTGCTTTTGGTGTTCGAGTGCTGTGTTCTTCATGTGAATTTTGTGATGCTTTAAGTAAGTGTGTGGCTTGTTTTCTACGTAAGCCTTGCTTGATTATACCCGTTTGCGAACCAGGACGGGAAAACGTCTCTTGGAGCACGTCTTGAGGTAGACCATCGAGAAACTTTTACTCTCAAACTTTTTCGTGTTTCTGCAAGATACAAGATTATACTATCAAAAGATTTGAGAGGGCCGTGTTCTACCTGGTACTAGTACCCTAAAAATGAGTTATCTCTCTGAATTATATATGTTCTCTATCCAACACATTTTAATGATTTTTAAAGTTACTTTTACTTTCATTTTACATTTATTTTTATATTATTTATTTACTCTGTTTATAATAATAGTTGAGTTGTAACAATTGTAGTTATTAATTTTAATATAATCCGATTAAAAAATGCGTTTTAAAATAATTCTACATAAGACGCAAATGACCGAAGAAGTTGACCGGTCCTTAAACATCAACACCGTGTCAATCAAGTACTCAGTCAAATCAATCTGACATGTATGCCTTGTCAAGATTCCCTATAAATCAGATGAGATGAGGAAGTTGCGCATCTCTCTCAAAGATCCCAGCGGCAGGTAGAGCACCTCGTCGCCTCCCTCGGGTTTCTTCCTTCCTTCCTCACGCGTGCAGTGGCCCCGGTCGCCGCTCGCTCAGCGGGCGACCGCGCCGGTTAACCGAGCACGTAACGCGCGTATGGCGACGGCGGCGGAGGAGAAGGGCGGGGCGCGGGGCGAGAACCAGCTCCCTCGCCGGGAAAGTCCAGCTCGCTGGCTGGCGTGGCGACGGCGGCGAGGCGGCGGCGGCGGGGCAGCGCGACGGGAATCCAATATGGGCACGCCGCCGAGGCTTGTTTCCCGGGAGCGGTGCGGCGCGGCGCGGCGCGGCGTCCAGTGGGCCGAAACGGAAGGAGACCTCGCAAGCGGCGAACAGGGCTCTAAGAGTCCGGCCTCGCATATATCTCCGAGGTCCTTGCGGAACACCGAAGGATCGACAAGCGTATTGTCTAGGATTTCTAAAGAAGCATTTCAGAGTAGATTGAAAAGTACATATGTCTAAATACAAAATAAAAGAGCATAAGGTAAAAGATGGCGTGTTTTTCATAATCTTTGTTAAGATTTGCTTCCGTTCTACATTTATCTTTGTGACATGAATAGCTCCATTGTAGCAATGATATTTTCCGTTTAAATAGCTCTAAATGCCTCTTTTCCTTATCTTTTCCCGTGCCTTCTTTTATGAACTATCTCATTTGACACTTTTACCCAATATTTATTACAAAGTATTTTATCACGTACAGTAGCCAGTCCTGTTTCATAACGAACACTCCTCATCTCGCAAATGTTATCACTTCGAGGTAACAGGTTTTAAGCATCGATGTTTATGTACTTATTGCTTTGCGGCTTTCGGTCCAGTGTGTTGCGGGGTGCGGCGCGGGACCCGTCGAACCCGTCGCTGCCCTCCGCCGCCGCTGCCGCCGCCGCCACGAGGCTTTGTGGTGCAGCCGGGTGCGACACGCCGCCTCCGCGAGGTGCTCATCGGAGTTGACGGGTGGGCCCCGCGCGGCGCGGGGCGGGGTGGGGCGGGGCGGGGCGGGGCGGCACGGGAGAAGGAGGGGCCGTGCTGGGACGTGTAGAGCATCGGCGTCGGCGATTGGGCCCGTCGCGTCGGCCCAGGGCTCCGCTTACGAAGAGCGGCTTTCACGGGTCTCGGAGCTCGTCCATTGCCTTCCTCATGGGGTCGGGAGGTGGCGTGGAATTAGTTGTCCGGCTTGTTAGAATGGAATTTGCTCGTAGGAAGATGAGAGAAGTAGATGCGCGTGGAGGGAGTCTTGTTTCCAGTTGTGGGTGCACTGTAAGCTGTTTTGCTATTGGAGTTTCTGGCAGGCTATTTACTAAAGTATTTGTAAATATTTTTATGCAGTTGGCTACGTTTAAAAAATGTAAGTGCAGATTAATAAACTTGTTAATATTTTGTTAGAATATTATATAAATAATATTAATTGCTCGACACTCTGGGAAAGCTTAATGTCGAATTATGACGTTTATTACCCGTAATTAAGATTATCATCCGTGCTTTGGTGGAAATTTTATCATTCAATTAAACATCTGAGGATGCAAAGAAATTGCCGAAGGCTTTGTTGATAATATGTTTGTATTTGCGAATTGTCTTAGAGGTCCTTGAGAGAAGTATTTAGAATGTTCTTCGCTCATGTTTGTGTAAGGAGATGAAGAAGCAAAGGGTAGATGGTTTACTGGACGTTCCGAAACACGATGCCTCTTCTACGCCAGCAACTCAAGTCGAGAGGTATGGAGTTCCTCTAAATTCAAGATTCTTTTGCAGCTTCCCGACCAACAGGTTCCCACGTCAATTTTGAGTGAACAAGGACGATTTGATGTGCAGATTCATTGACCACGGCTAACTACGTAACATTGCTTTATCTTCTTCTTATCCCTGACACACTGTCAGATATGCAAAAAATCTATTTTGCCCTCGTAATTTGGAGTTAACATGACCATTGCTCCTCGTATTCCAATATTCATAGATTCAATTTTCATTACCTTATAGCTCCAACTACTAGGTTGTTTTCCTTCTGTATTCGTTAAACATAACAAACCTGTAAGAGAGGTGTAGAGGATAAATGGCATTTGGAACTATTGTGTCCATTCGATTTAAAATTGAACTAGTAAAGCAGCGTTTTTAAGGAAACGTGATGTATTTTACGACTTGAAAAGGATCACGACAGTTTCCCTTTCCGTGTATTGTTCCCTAAAAAATGTTATTGAAAGAAGAATAACTAATGGAGAATTAAGACAATGTGGACAATTGGTACATTAAATTCAAATGAGATTCATGGTCCCTATTGCTTTTACCTCTTACCAACAAATATCAAGGATATTTTTAGTTTTGTTTCTTTACTAAAAACAGAATTTTTGCCGTGTTGCTGATTTTTTTTTCAGACTGTCCATATTTCATTGACAATCCCTCCTTATTAAAATATTAGGCGAACTTTAAGAATGTTAACGCTTGTTGTTATGTTCTTCGTTTACTAATAAGAATACTAATGGAAGAAGATTTACTAATAAGAATGGACATAAAAATTAAAGAATTGGCTACAAAAACCGTTTACCAGTCTTAAAATATTTCCAACGAAAACCCGTTGATTCTCACGCCGATAGAAGCTTATTTTCATGCCTGAGTGACACCGCGGCTGCCAGGCGCCGAAGAACCAGATTCCGCATGTTACGAGCGCATTCCGAGCGCGCCGCGCGTTCTCGTAGCTTCACACGACGGCCGGCGCTCGGCTGACAATGAGAGCGCTCGCTTCAAGAAAACCAACGCGGTGCATCCGTCAGTCTCTGTCTGTCTCGCAGTCTCTGCCTCAGTCTGTCTCTGAGTCTCTGCCTCAGTCTGTCTCTCAGTCTATCTCTCAGTCTATCTCTCAGTCTATCTCTCAGTCTGTCTCTCAGTCTGTCTCTCAGTCTGTCTCTCAGTCTGTCTCTCAGTCTGTCTCTCAGTCTGCCTCTCAGTCTGTCTCAGCCTGTCTCTCAGTCTGTCTCTCAGTCTATCTGCCAGTCTATCTGTCATGCTATCTATCTGTCAGTCTGTCAGTCTATTTGTCACTCTGTCAGTCCATCTCTCTGTCTGTCTGTCCGTCCGTCCGTCCATCCATCTATCCATCTGTCTGTCTGTGCGTCTGTCTGTGTCTCTCTGCGTGTGACACAGTTTGTGCGACTGTCTGGACGTCTGGGCGACTGTCCGTATGTGCGTCTGTCCGACTATTCGTCTTTCCGTGCGTGCGTCGGTTCGTTCTCCATTGGTTCTTCGGCCCGTGCGTCCGTTGGCTGGTGGGTCCGTCGTTTCGTCGGTCCGTGCGTCCGTTACTTCGTCGGTCCTTGCGTTTGTATGTGTGTGCGTGCGTCCCATCTGTTCGCCTGTTCGTGCGTCCGTCGGGGCTTATCTGCATCGGCGGCGGCGCACGCGGGCCTGTGCCGCGTAATGGCAGCCGCGTGGCCACCGCCCTCCACCCTCCTCTTCCCTTTGGATGCCGCCGCCCTCATTTGCATTCGCACTCGCTGTGCCCTCGCGGCTGGGCGGTTTTAACGCAGCAGGCGCCCGCGCCGCGCTGCGCTGTGGTTACTCCGGTCCAGGCACAGCCACCTCGGAGGGTGAGGTTCGGCTTACGGAAGGGGGAAGTTGTGGGTTCGCGGAAGATTTTCTTCAAGTCATTCCAAGGATAGTTGAAAGAGCTTCTGTTTATTTTGATGATACATTTTCCCCTTTTTATTCTTTATTGTCCTCTTTTTTGTTACGTTCTTTTCTTCTTTTCTTCGTTCTTTCTTTCCTCCCTTCCATCTTTCCTCCCTTCCTTCTTTCCTTCCTTCTTTCTTTCCTTCTTTCTTTCTTTCCTTGTTTCTTGTTAAAAAATTTCACTTGTAAGATGATGGTTTGCATGGTCCATGTTTCCGCTCGGGGGAATTTGTGGGTTTTATCGGGGAAGATTTACAGGGGACCCATTTTTTCTCTTTAATTTCATCACTGTGTATTTCATCACTTTGTAGTGTTTTTATTCACTGCCGTCATCAACCTCAGCGTGTGTAATCCGTAGTCTTTTCTCACAGGATGTGGAGGAGGATTAGAAGAAACGATAATGAAGTATAATGAACATGATAAGGTTTTTTTTTAATTTTTCATGAAGTTTTTTCTTGACATCTAATAGAGTTTGAGGAAATTTAGACAAAAATTGTTGTAACATACGATACTATGGAAATGGGAATTGATTGTAGTTATTTCTCGTACGTCGTGCTTGCAAACGAAGGGGCAGGTGTAATTAGTGATATGTAAATTACTCATTTTCACATGTTATAATCCGATGAACATTTTAAGTTTATTTACATTTTTTGTTGACAATCGTTTTCTAACATAGATCAGGTGTGATTGTAGTGGTTTTCAGGACATGGCACACTTAAAAGTTTTTTACCGGTGTGCATTTCTACCCTCCACCGTCTTCATTTGCATCTGTATTTGCGGGGAGGCCGCTCTCCTCTGTGAGCAGAGTGCCTCTCTCGGAATGTTTTAATGTTTTTGGAGTGTGCGGACTGCGGGAACAAAGGATGCGAGTCCGCTGTCGCCCCTTTAAGTTGCGCAGAATGGAAATGTACGTTACAGCGGTTATAAAAGACGTTTAATGAGCCTACTGCGAGCTCTGATCTACATGCGAGAGCCGTTTACCAGGCAGGATACGGTGAAAGTGATACATATGCGTGTACGCCTAGCTAAGCATGCGTGTTCGAGTTTACTGCATGTTGATGTGATTAATTCTTTCTCAGGAATTAAAAAGAACGAGATCTGGTTTGGGTAAATTTTCTGGCTGAAATGTTCTTTAATGGGCAAAACTGACCCAATCAAGATTTCATCTTCTGTTAGTTCTTGTTATAAAATGAAAGTAAAGGAAGTGAATGTTGAGGATTACATGACTGTCAGCCTTTGTGATTGTGAATCCGCAACCGGGAGGACGAAGATTCGATTCCCGACTGTGGCTAATGTTCGACAAGTGTTACCGGGGTCAATTCTGTAGATCAGGTTCTGATCGTTTCCGTCGTCAATTTCAAACGCATGCCGAAGCATTAAGAAGCCACGAACCTTGAACGATCTTTTCTTTTTCAGCCTGACGCCATTCCTATCCTTAGAGACATGTTGGTCTCCCATCCCCGATTAATGCTCGCGATCTAGAAAGACTCTGCAAGAAGTCTCTCGAATTGGGTTGTAGTGCCACGGGAAGGATAGAGGGTCTAGATTGTAAAAATGAGTTGTGACAAACTGTGCGTTAAGGAGAGCCGAGTGTTTGACTCATAGTGACCAGAAAGCCGTATCGTAGAAAGCATTGCAATTTATAATGTCACGCGCATGTTTCAAATCAAACTCGCCCTCTCATTCACAGGAAATGTGTGCGTTAAGGATAGTCGAGTTAATAGTGTTTGACTCCTAGTGACCAGATAACCTATTGTAGAAAGCATTGTAATTTATGCTGTCACGCGCATGTTTCAAATCAAACTTGCCCTCTCATTCACAGGAAATTTGAAGTTGATTTTCCGTTGAAACAAAATTATATGTGGATGTCAAAAGAGGTCGATGCGGTAGGAGTCGGAGCGGTGAGACTCAGAAGAAACTCTTCGCGTGTCCGCGTTCGGTTATGCATTATTCGTGAAAAAACAAGACGCAGAAATATGTAGGAAGAACAACAATGGACATAAACTCACTTTGAATGCAAGGTGTCCAGAAAAAAACTGACTACTATGGAACTGAAAGACATGTTTTGGCAGATCTTCGATACCAAATGCGCAAGCTGGATTTTTGCGCGAACAAGAACAATAAGCACTGGACAGCTGTCACCATGTGCCAAGGTTTCCACTTGTTGCTATCATTGATCAGTAATTCACCGTACCGACGGCGTCGTGTGGAACAGGAATCCGTGCGACAAAAGAAGAAAGAAATGTGTCTTTCATGAAGAGGAAGAAGAACAGTTTGAGATAATCGTTGAATAATCATGTTTTATCTTTTATTGTGATTTTCTGTTCAGATATCCGAAGAGTGTCATGAGAATAAGTGTTTCCTGGTTGTGTGTATCCAAATCTTTCCGCGGCCAGGAAAAAAATTCATATCCTTTCCTTAAATACGAAGAATTCCGGCAAAGACTTAAGGAACATTCTATAGGTAGTAGTTGCAAATAAAATATCTGAAGACTATATAACTTGGTATCTCGTATTCAGTAAAGGAGGATGAGCGTACAGTATTCATTATTAGAATCAAACATTGCACTGGTGGTTGAATTCATGAATTTTATCTGCTACAAAGTTCCACATCACTACATCTTTAGTGTTTCAATCCAGGTTCAAAACAATAACCTCCCGCTCATAGGCGTGTACAGCCTAAAACAGGAGGGGGAGGGCAAATATACATATCTGGATTGCTCTTCTCGATTAAATTTTTTTTACTGCCGTATGACATATTTCACTAATAAAACATGCAAGGAGAGTAAAGATATAACTTTACTGAAACAATTCATTTTATGTTGGACAATTCACAGATTCTCAGATGGGTTCGGGAACCTGTTCCACCCGAATGACGTATTGTTTCCCAAAATAGCCAAGTTAAAAAAGAGGAAAATCAGGGATTGAACATATTTACCTAAATTAAATGTTTTATTATGTAAGGATCCCCTTTCAAAATTTTCAGAGGAGGGCCACAACCCCCCTGCACCTCTCTCTCTCTCTCTTTCTCTTTCTTTGTCTCTCTCTCTCCTTTCTCTCTTTCATTCTCTCTTTCTTTCTCTCTCTCTTTCTCTCTCTCTTTCTCTCTGTCTGTCTCTCCCTCTCTCTCTCCCTCCCTCTCTCTCTCCCTCCCTCTCTCTCTCTCTCCCTCCCTCTCTCTCTCTCTGTCTCTCTCTGTCTCTCTCTATATATCTATCTCCCTCTCTGCGCAAGCCTATGCTTCCGCACAGCGTACACTTGGGCTCAGAGGAAGGAAGCAGCGAACTGGCGCGGTGGGAGACTGCAGCGCCGAACCCAGCGGTTTGCGGCGCGGGCGGTCGCGGCGCTGGTCGCTCCTCCTCCGCCGCCGCTCTCTCACCTTCCCGCGGGCGGAGGCGGCCGCGGTCCGACGCGCCGGCCTTGCCCTCGCCCGCTCCCCGCCTCGCCCCGCCCCCTCCTCGTTACCGCCTCGCTTTCGCGCTCGCCCGCCCGCCCGCCCGCCCGCGCCACGCCACCTCGGCGTTGGCGGCTGCCTCGGGCGCGGCTACGCGGGCCTTGGACGCCGCCGCAGCGCTGCGAAGAATGCCACTGTGGGTACTCCCCCACCCCGCCCACTCCTGAAAGCATTGCGCTCGCTCCAGGCCCTCCTCCAGCCTCCGACGCTGTTGGAGTCTTGCCTGCGCCAGCGCCACAGCGCGCGTCTCCGCTCGCCGTTCATCTCCGCCTCCATCCTCGCCCTCTTGCCGCCTTCTGCCCCTTCCCCGCGTCTTTTCTCTGCATCTTCCCGCATCCTTCTCCATCTCTCCTTTCCTGCTCCCGTTTCCTCCCCTTTCCCCCGGCTCTTTTCTGCCCTCCACGCTCCCTTCCCCACCCCTTCTTCTCCTTTCTAGCCCCCTTCCCCGCACCCTTTCCCCTATTTCCCCAGCTCTTTCCCTTTTATCTTCCTCACTTCCCTGGCTTCTTTCTCCTATCTTTCCTGTCCCGTCCACGCCTCCTTCCTAGTCTTGTTCCCTCATCCTTACCCACCGACCTGAATTCTTCCCTCCTACTTCGTCCCCAGTTTTCTACACTGCCTTCCTCTTTTCTTCCCCTCCTGGTCACTGCCTTTCCACCCAGCTTCTCTCCATCCCTCGGTTCCGTCAATTCTCCAACTTTCCCGCTTCCCTGTTTCGTTCCCGCTCCTTTCCATACACCACCCGCCCTGCTCCCAACTCGTTCCGTTCTCGTCCTCTCACCTACCGCCGTCCTCTTCCCATTCGTGTCCCCGCTCGCCCACCCAGTCGAGCGACTCGCATCCCTGTTATCTTGGTTTCACGCTACGTTGCGCTCCTTATTCTTTTTCCCAAAAAGGGAGCGCGGTATGCCACGAAATTGCCGTGCTCGGCTTCCTTGAGTACCACCGTCGGAGTATCACTCCATCAGCGATTCGTGCAGGGGGCGTGGCGATCGGAAGCTTTGCCTTGAGCCAAGGACCCTGATGATCTTACAATTTCGATGTCGCGGTATGCATTTGAATATAGGAAAAAGCAGAAATCGTACCACGCGAATCAGAAATTTACCATCAGTAAGTTCATTGATATTTTAGAATTTTTCGCCCTTTCTTAAATTGGGAAATAGCCAATAGTTATTTACGTCTCTTTTAGTCCTAATTATTCACAAGGTCTGTCTAAAATTATCTTTCATGTGTAGTCTCTTAACTATGATTTCTGAACTGATTTCTATCTTTGTCTATCAGATGAAAGTGGCTAGGACGCATTCAAGTTTCAAAAAGTTTTTTCATTTTCATTTATGCTCGTTTTGCCACTCGCGTACTATTATCTCTAGTAAAGAATCTGGAATGTGTGAAAATTTATTTTTCAGTACTGCCGGTTCAAGTTGCAAACGAAATTCGTTCCCGCGTTGCCTGGCTGTAAGTTCCCCTCCTTGAGAGCATCGTCCTATTTCTCCCTCTCATAATCTTTCATAATTTCACGGAACACCGGTTTCGTAACGCGCGTCGCCCTAAGCTCTTTAGATTTCGGGTGTCGGGGCCCTCGTTCTGCATTCTGGGCGCCCGCCGCGGGAGTGAGGGCACTTGCTAATCAATGCCCTATCAGGCGGTCTGCACTTGGATGCGGCCGCTCTCCAGCGCCACTCCCCTTGCTCGCAGGCGCCCGCCGCTCGCAGCGCTCTAGGAGACTCCGGGCGGAAAAATGGAAAAGGTGGTGTGGTAGAGGTGGTGATGATGGCTACGGAATTCGGAGGAGGTATGGTGGTAGTGAAACTGTTGCTGCACGGGCGGATTCAAGGGACGTGACGACACCTCACGCCTGCATGAACTTCAAAATGTGTGCATTTTTTCACTTAATAAAGTAGAAACTCATGAGGAATTTAATTACAAAATACGATGCTTTTTGAATATCCGCAAATTAAGTTGAGCTTTTTTTTCGTAGAATAGTAGTTCTTGTCCTCTTATGTGTTCTCCCTCCCCAGATGGTCCCTGGACCCGCACCTGGGTGGTATTGTCGACGGTATCCGCGGAAGAAGTTTCATGTAGGGAATTGATGTGATGGCAGCGATGGTGGAGTCGGAGTCTGGGGTCAACAAGGCCAAGGTCACAATTAATTGTGACGTTGGAGAGGATCAGGATTTCGGTGCGATTTGGAGACGTCGGACAGATGGTAAATTACGTTCAATGTTGACAACATAAAGTCGTCAAGCCTTCAATACTTCCGACACAAAACTTCCGTGGTTCAATTCAGCCAAATAGATGGGAAGTTGGGTGTACGTGTGCTGAAAATGCGAAGATATTTTTTGTACATAATTTTCTCTCTTGAATTCGCAAGAGACTATTTTATCATAAATCCGAAAATACTATTATATCTGAGAACTTGAAATGTTGATACAACGTGTGAAATTTTAATAATTCATTTTAAGTGTGTGTTGCAAACAACGTACCTTCCTCTTCCTTTAAATTGTGAAAAAGACTCTCGTTGTAGAATCTTTCCACTCGTAAGTTGTTCTCTTTTAATTAAGATAAAAACTTGTTTTTTTCCTTTTACCGGCTGGGGCGGCGCCACCCTTAAAATGTATCGTGCGGGGTGGGCCCTTCCTCCCTTCCCTTCGTATACACCAGTGCCCTTGCCATTGCACGAACGTTTTCATGGGCTTCGCAGCTGGCGTCGCAACCGTTAGGGCGACCTGTGTCTTGGCGTCGAGGCATTGTTGGCGCTCAAGTGCTGGGCGGGAAGGGCTCCTTTGCGCGGGGCCCTCAGAGCCCTGAATGTGTGTTGATTCGCACTTGTTTCCATGGCTCTCTGAACAGCTCATTCAAGTGAGAAATGGGAGCTAATAAACGTACGATTCTTTTGAGGCACGTGGAATTTATTTTGTAATGAGGGCTATTTATTGTTTTGCTATTAGAGGGAGTCTTGAAGTGGTTGTTAAGACAATAACTTATTTTTAAAATATGTTTGTACTAATGCACGGGTTTAACAAAAGTGCATTTCTAAGGGGAGACATAATATATTTTACTTTCTTAATGACTTTCTTTTGTAGAATTTTTAAATGAAATATATTTCAGATTAATTTTGTGATTCTAATTACTTTTCATATTATTTTAATTATAATTCTTGATTGGAACTGCAAACCTCTCCAAACCAGGTTCTATAATTTGAATTTAATTTTGATGATGCCCATTTGTTAATGATTCTTTACAAAACTGTAGGAGTGTTCGTCAGTTACTTCAAAAATTGAAGAAATAAATATAATATTTTTTCATCAATTTGTAATAAATTAAACATGCATTAAAAGTTTTAAGTTGCATAGGAACAACATTTTCATGGTGTAGTCAGACTATCAATAATTAAACGCTTACTTACAAAACATACTGTAGTGAAGGTTTAGGGGGAGTTGTGTTTATACAAACGGACGCATGCGACCATCTGTATTTCCCTGGCTCTGACCCTCTCGATCATCCAGGATCATTTACTGCTCACACGCACCCAAAAGCTACACTTCTCTCCATATGTTGTCGTGTGCATCCATATATACATCTAGCCCTCGTGAATGATTGGGGGATTATAGCAGCAATTTTATACCTACGAGTCACTGAAATGTTTCATTATAATGTTTGTACGATCTGGTGTGTGAGATATTGTTGAAAGTTATCATTGTTCAGCTTACAGCTCCAAGACATTTTTGTTCAGTAAATAACGAAAAAAGTGTATTGCTCATGAAAGAACGCACTAACTAGAAATTTAAATAAATAATTCGCCACCTCTTAAATCCCATTCACGTCAGCTTGGATACGCAGAGCAGAAGTGTTATACATCAGGCAACGTTGTTTATTGATCCACTTCGTAAGTCGCCCAATGAATACTCTCTGGAACATTCATTTCAAGTAAATGGCTCGGCGGTTGCTCGTGAATGAAATAGCACCTGGCGTGTGGGTGGGGGGCGGGCTCGTGTTTGGCCGACCTTCGTGGGAAGGAGCAAGGCGAGCAGTCGCAGCTGCTAGGGGCGCGCCGTTTCTTGAAGTACCCATTAGTGAAATTCTGTTTTCTTGATCTCGGTCTATAACTATTTGGTCTTCACTAACAATGGGGGAAAATATCAAACTATCAAGGTCCGAAAATGACTTATTATAAAGACTGTCCAGCATAGTGCGGAGAAAGATTTGTTTCAATATGAGATGTGTCGATATTGAGATTGGTCGATGTCTTTTTTTAACTGATAACTCAACAGTATCTGAATGCGAAAAACTAGATATCTAGCTTAAAAAAATGATTGAATTGCCCGGAAGAGAGAAGAATGCATACATGCACCTATGATTTTGGAAAAATAATGTAATTACACCAAAATTGTACAGCTTTTAGAATCCTGGTATGTCAGCACACTATACATCATTGTATTGCATCTGTATTGATCGATTTCGAAAGAGATTTTGGAAAGATTCTTACTTCTTTCGTTGGTGTCAACACTAAATGTACCGATCCTAGTGTAACAACATCGTCAATTATATCGCACGGACCTTATTTCCGCAACTTATCACAAGTAGGTCCCCCCGAGCTGATAAGATTGTTCACCTGATTATTCAGGCGTGGGGAAATGCAACAATCGAACCATGTGGTTCCTCAACCCCGAGGGCGTTGGGACTCTGTGGGAGGGGACCGGAAATGAGGACGTCGCGACTATAGTCGCACATCCCGCAGGGGCTGGGTATCAACGCGCGATCTGGGAAGCGGCGAGGCCTTCGCAGGTGGCGGCGGCAGCGGCGGAGACGAGCAACCAGGAGCTGCAGTGCAGGCAGAGGATGAGGAGGAGGACGTCAGAGGCAGTTGCTAACGATGCGGTTGCGGGTGAGGAGCTGGGGAGGTGTTGGCGGTGAGGAAGGGGAGCATGAGATGGATGTTAATGGGATCAGACGATGAACAAATGTAATTACTGCAGCGGGGGGAACTAAGGATAAGACGAAGACGAGGAGGAAGGTGAAAATAATATGTAGGGTGGATAAAGAACATGAAAAGGTGAGAAAATAGTATACATAATATATTATATCGTAAATTGCGAAGAGGAAGAGATGTAAGAAGAAAGAGAAATGAGAACAATTTGGGAATGAGAAAGGGAAAGCGAAGCTGAGGGGAAGAGGAAGAGAAGTGAGAGAGGGTGGATGGTAGCCAAATGTCACTGAATACATATGTGGTTGTCAATGGACGTGTGGCTACCCCAATCGTGTGCGGGTGCAGTAATAATTAGGCGCGGAAACCTTGGCTTTCTGCGAGGGTGACTCCCACATTACCTGAATCGCTGCTGAACAACTGAATTCCAAGAGACGATTTTCCGTTCGAAGGCGGCGAGAAATGAATGAACTCTCTCAAATGAGGATTTAACTACAGGAGAGCTACTAGTAACAACTTCTTACACACAATACAAGAACATCATGACCACATGGATTTTCCACCCTCTAAAACCCCACCAACTGACTCGCGATCCAACTCGTGCGTTGGAGGCGATAGAGGCCAGTGAGCTAACTCCCACTTACAGCAGGAGCGGAACGAAGAAAGCGAGCGCGATTTCAATGCAGCGGTGTCAAGCGGCGGCGGCGGCGGCGGAGGCGGCGTAGGGCGCGGCTTATTGAGCTCGCATTAGGCGCAGCGCCGCCCCGTGCAGGGGGTGGGGGAGCGGGCGGCGGTGGCGGCGGCGGCAGCTGGGGCGTCGCCTGCGACCCTCCCTCGGCCCTCCGCCCTTCGCTCCCTCCGACGCGAGAGGCTTCGCGCCGCCGCGCCGCGGCCGTTGGGGGCGCCGCCCTGAGCCCTGCGCCCTGTGCCCTACGCGCGCGGCTGAACACTGCGCGTTCAACGCGATCGCGTTTGAATTTCCTCCTCCGGCCGTTGGCTTTGTCTGCGCACTGGTGATAGCAATCGGCTCGATTTGAAAGAACATTTGCAACTGATCTTCTGGTATTGCACATGATCTTCTGATCATGTGTATAATATTATTGGGTCGGTGACAATTTTTGAGGACGTTTTGACATTTCTGATTTGTTGGAACTGTAAGGTCGAGAATTGGCTTCACTTAGAAATATAAAAAAGCACGTCGAAATTGTTGGTTAAGGGTCTATTTCCAGGCGCATAGTGTCATTCATCTGCTATTTACTTTAGTTTGACTTATCAATTTGTATTAGCCAAGATTTTCAATTAAGAAATATTTTAGCCTAAGTTTAATTTTTTTTATCGGACGTGAGGACGATTAGAAATGTTGAAAAAACATTTTTCAGATTTCGAAAATGTGATTCCATTTTAATACGATAGGAATTACAAATTTATATTATTGAAATGATTACTAATTGACGAAATTGGCTTTTGCTATCCAGACTGTTGTCTCACATTATTAATGTTTAATGGCGTATACTGTTGTAACATTTTGTAACAGAAGTTCATTGTGATTAGCGAACTTGAAAGTTAAATGCGAGCTTCAGCGCGAATTGTGCGTTCCTTGCCGAATGCAGTGAAACTGATGCAACAGGGACACGCATGGATTTATGAGAGAAGCATCACGCGTTCTGTTTACGTCAGTGGTGGCTTGGAATTTTTCGGAGTAAATATTAGGCTGTAGAGGAAGCTCCTGCTCAGGGCCTTCCCCCCTACCTCTTAAGGGAGAATTGTATACTGAGATGGCACGTCCGTAAACTTTTGGGACAGCTCAACTAACCCAGAAAAAGAGTGGCCATTTGAGAGTTGACCTCATTCTAAATAGTATCCTTTGTTTTCGTAACCTTTTCTATTATTTTTCTAAGAAGTCACTATTATTCACCAATAAAGTGCACACATTTAATTAATAAGTGATAAATAATTAAATCTTAATTTCTTGCAACATCACATCCAAAGATAAATTAATTTTCTTTGACAACGAATTAAACAATGTTCAGTTGTTTATTAATTGCTAGTTGTAATTTACCCCACATGCGTCTCTGTAAACTTTTGTTGCATCAAGTACTGCTTAAACAAGTGCCAATCGTTTCGCACAACAAATGGTCTTCTAAGAGATTCGCGGCTGCCGTAGATCCTCCGGGGTTGGCCGTGGATCCATTTAATTCACTCGCGGCCAGCGCAACTGAGGCCCGGCGGAGGCGGGCGTCGGACACTGTTACCAAAACTTGATCTATCTGGTCGAAACCATTACATTGGGAAACCTGATTCAATGAGCAAAATACATCACAGCAAAATAATTTCATTTTGTTAATTAATTGGGAAATTGAAAAAAGGTGCAATTGTGAGAACCACCTTACGTTATTATTTGAATGTATTCCTATTTTAAATTAAATGAGGATGTTGTATGCGTCGGATATAAAGTTGCATGAGCTTATTGAACTGTTGAGAGTCGCATATGAACTGTTCTCTTCGCATGTAATTTTGTTTGTTGTACTTGCTTATTGAAAGATTCTTTGCTGGAGTTATTTTCCAATCATTTAGTATTTATACATTAATTATAAGAATCATTGTAAGAATTATTAAAATGTTGAAAAAACGAGAGATTTAATATTTTTCTCTCTAATTTTGTCCGTTTCTTATTAAGTGAGATTTTTCTAGGCATGATGTGAGAATTATTTATGAGAAGAAATAAAAGACTTGTTCTTCTCATAAGAACGTCAACAACACCACACCAGAATTCCCACAAGAATAATTTATGTTACTTTACGTTCTTTTTTTGTATATTCAGTATTCAAAATCAATTTTCATTTTAGTAGTTGTTGTAAGCTAGACGAAATACAAGTTTTGTGAAAATTGTAATATCAGACACTTCTCAGTTAGTGTAGCACTTCCTACTGTACTTCTACGGCCATACTTCTTCATTAATTGTTTAATAATGCTTAATTTTTTGGGAAATTTTAAGATCTTAAGCTTGCGTCCCTCGAAGTGGCAGGGTCCGCAAGGCCTCTCCGCCGGCGTCTGCCGGCTACGACGGGTCCGTAAGGGCGGGACATATTCCCCCTGCATCTAGGGCGGATTGGGGAGATGACGATGATTGATTATAAGGAAAGATTTCTCTCAGTCCGTGGCTTACTGCATAGGATGCGGCTTCGGTATTCGCCCGGAGATGATCAGGGAAACACGGAAATCAAAGCAGTCGACCGACGAATGCGATTCCGGGAGAAGCCACGCACTCACCGATCTTAAAACACTCCAAGTAAATTTCTGTGTGAAATGTTCGTATAATTATTCTGCCTCGATCCCTTGATCCCGCATCGAATTCAACCTTCCTACCTGCTTAGGTGGCTCAGGGCATTAAGTGATGTCTTTGCAATGCCTCGGATCTAGCAGTCTTAGGGTTCGAGTCTGAAGGAGAATTCTAGTGGCGGGCTGCTCTGATTGGAAATTTTTCATGGTTTCTCCGCTCAACGCCAGGCAAATCCCGGAGCAGTACCTAAATAAAAGGGTCATGTACCGCGCAAGATCTTTCCTTGCTCTTCCCTGCCCTATCCTCTCGTTTCTTAAGCACACACACTTAAATGGACTACGTTGCCACACACGTCGAGAGTACACTGGGAAACTGAGTGTGTCCCGACTGAGGCTGCTGTGCCTCGCTGGTGGGAGATGACTGGTTGAGGAAACTCCCGCTATCCGATGAGCAGATCGGCACCAGATCTCGCCAGCCAGCCAGTGAACATCACGGTCATCTCTCACGATAGAAACATGCACTACACTTACGAGACTAATGATCTTAGACGTGGACGCCTCCGGAATCACCAATCAATCAATCAATCAAACTTCATCTTTCCGGGGCTCGTTCTCCAACGGGAGGGAGAGGGCCGTTTGGCCAGCTAGAGCGACCGCGGGCCAGGCGCCGCGCGGGGGGTCGCAGGCTTGAAGCAGCTCTCGCGCCGCCCCCTCGGATTTGGGGCTTTGTCGCGCGCCGCGAGACAATGCGCCGGCCCACACGCGCTCCCCCGAGGCCCGGGGCGGGCGCCCGCGGCAATTCATATTCGGCCACTGCCACGCCCGCCCCGGCCCGGCCCTGCGCGCTCCGCCCGCCCCGATTGATCGCCCAATGCCTCTGCCGCCGCGCGGGCGGGCACAGCGCTGTGGAGTAATTGCGATAAGCGGGGTCGTGTTGACGCGGAATAGGTTCCTGGCCGACAAGTGGTGTGAAGCGCTTGGAAGAGAGGAACTAGTGGTGCTATAGAATGGCACAGACTTTCTAGTTGTAAGGTTTTCTAATTTCCTTGGTGTGGACTGGCTTTACTTTCTTGCCCCATCCTCTTGCCAGCTGCTATCTATCGCCGCCCAAAGTACGTTTTTTGAAATTATTTATTTTATTTTGTCAGCTTTTCGGTATCCTAATAGTAAAACCGAAATATTACTTTAAGAATATTAAAGAAGGTTAAAACCACCTCCTAAATAGCTATTTTCATTGAAAAATGTAGTGCCGTTTTTATGAAAATGACGTTTAAGCGTTACTGTAAATGCGAAATTTGAAACTCTTCATTTTTTACATATGAATAATATTTTGTACTCATAAATATTTATATTTTACAAATTAGAATCTTGGCAAAGTTAGGACGCCTTTGATGTGACAGAGTATTATCAGAAAGTCTTAATTTGAATGTTATTTTTTAAGTTGGTGATTTTAAACAACTTCTCTCCCCAACCAGTCGTAAAAGCATCACTGCTGCGAAGCGCGGTGAATTCCTGAATTTCAATAAACTCCTGACTCTGGGGGGACTGGAGAGGGAAGGAATAAAAAAGGCGAAAATAAAATGAGTTGCCAGAATGGACCGATGAGAGGGTTTGTTGTCGCTGGGGCCACAGTTGCTGTGAAGCATCCGGTAATGCAGATCCTGAATCACTACCAAATAGTATTCCGCTGGCGGCCTACGGTTTACAAAATTGTTTTTAATTTATTTTTTAGTTGAAACTTTTTGTGAAAATTACGATTGAAGTACTGGAACCTAGTAATACGGCTTGTGATACCACTAGCTAAACCATTTTGTCATACATCCTCTTGTGTCACCCCTTATATAAATGACTTTTGCATCATTTCACCTTTTTTCTCTTTTCATATTCACCCAACAGCAGTTCAGAAGAAGAAAAAACTTTTTACAATTTTCTGGACCATCAAGACAGTTGTCGAGATATGAGATTGTTTTTCAGAGGAGGGGGAGGGTTGGAACTGTCTTTCTTGTGGGGTCACCCCAGCCACCCGAGGCCGGGGCTGCACCCCTGATGTAAAGTCCGCGCCTCGGGCCGCGGCTATCAGCCCCTGGCAGCCGCGCGCCGCCTCCGCTTTCGCGTGGGAACGCTTTCCTGGGCCGCGCTTTGATTGTTCCGGGGTCAAGTGCTCCCACTACGTGGGGCGAAGGGGAGCTCGTTGACATCTGGTGCGGGGATCTCGTGCGGGAAGTTTAACGCGCGGTGCGACATGTGCAGCTAGATCCTTGTCATATTTGCGATCCGAACGTCCTTGGGGGCAGGTGTCCATATCGTTTACATACTTTCAACACTTATTTGATCTAAATTCATTAAAAATGGAATTTGAAGTTATTAATTTCCTTCTTCACGTATATTTATGAATTTCGTTTTTTTTTTCTATTCTTTTTAGTTGATACTTGTGATATTCGTCTCGGTTTTATACAAATCAGGATTCCGTTTAGAAACCATAAGCTAAATAAGGAAACGAAATAGTGTAGTAATCGTTTTACTTGAGATAGCATAACTCCGTTGTAAGAATACTATTTCTATTGGATGGCCGCACTGCAAATCACGAAATTTTCCATTTCCTGAAAATCCAAAGGGACTCCTGAATCAAGGGGTGTAGTAGTAACTAATTCCAACGTAGAAATGAGTTACGTTTGTGTAGTTTTTTCCAAACACATATCCTCCGAAATTTCAATTGCTGGATATTTATTTTTGCTAGAAGGGCGAGAGCAGTCACTCGTTAGGTTCATTCCAGAGTTCTTTTAACGCGAGCAACTGTCTGAGCGGCACCCTTGTTACTCAATGCATCGTTGCAAAGCACGCTTAATTTCACAAAGATAATTAAAATATCTTTAGTAATATAACATGACAATTAATTTCAATCATATGGGATCACCAAAAATGTTTAAAAATATATTTAGGCTATCTTTTATAAAATACCTCATTTAGATGGTCATTAGCTGGGAACAAATTCTTCTCTTTTATGTACAGATTTCTCAGTACATTAAAGTCCTATCGGCCGAAGCATCAACTGAAACGAGTTGATCGCGGCTTTTCGATGAAAAGCGGTTGATACTGAAAATGTATGGGTGTTTTATGGATCATTGGCTTCTCGATGGATGTTTCATGGAAATTTATGGGCGGTGCGGCTGCGGCGACACTCGCAGTGCGTGCGCCGCGTGTAGCCCCCTCCTCCAGCCCCACCACGCCCCCGCCCCTGCGCTGCTGGCTCTGCCCCGCCCAGCTCCATCCCATCCCCGCTCCTTCCGCTTGCTTCTGTTTCCACCTCCCCCTCCGATCCCGTTGATGACCCCAACTCGATTCCCTTTTACACCTCATTTCTTTTCTCGTGTTCGTTCCTACGCCTGCCCGCCCATCCGCCTCGCCCTGCTTCTTCTTCACTTCTCCGTATCTACGTTCACTTAACGTTCTTCGGTACCTTCGTTTCTGCCCCGTCTGTCCCCAACCACGTGTCTGTTCATGAGTCTACCTCCTTACCATCGCCGTCGCGCCCTCGTTTCCACTATTATCCGTACACAGCGTCAACCACATCTCGCCTTCTGCCTCTTAACTATCCTGCTATTTTTATCACTTCTTGCATCGCTTCGCGTTTACGCCTGCCCACCAGGCACCGCCCCTGCTTCTGCCCCGTTTCGACCTTCGACTCAGTTTCCACCCTCTCCGTTCCCACCCCTACCTCCATTCCCTTTATGCATCCTCCCTGACCTCTATTTCTATCACCGCCCCCGTTTCCATCGTCGCCCTGCTCTTCCTTTCCCCGCTGCGTCCCGCATCTGTTCCAGCCTCACTCCCTCTCTCGCCACGCCCACGCCCACGCCCAACCCCGCGCCCCGAGAAGTGTTTTGCGTGCGACGACGGGCGCGCGCCCTGTCGCGTCGCCGCAAACAGCTGCCTGGCGACCCGGAAATGAGCGGATAAATGGATGCAACGGGAGGAAACGGCTTTCAATCAGTCGGCGCCCCCCGCCGCACTCCGCTGTGATTACTGCGCCGCGCCGCGCCCGGCTGCGTGGTGCGGACTGCGGGCTCAAGCGGCGCCGCCCTCGCCTCTGTGCAACGAGCGAAATGATTGGACGTCCTTATTACGGGAACTCACGCTGGGTTAGCGCTCGTGAGTGCCCGCGACTGATGCTCCGCTATATCCCAAGTTCGAAGGTCTGCGGCAACGGATTTTGGACTGTGCAGTAGCTCGGATGAACGGGAAGTTTTACCTGGAGAACCAATTGTAGATGAAAGTTCCCTTGACAGTGCAAGGGATCTTGGCAGTCGGAGGTACGCCGATTTTCCAAGTTCTCAAGATTTTGTTTGGCTATTTTGTTTTCTCCATTCAGTTTGAAACATTTATTTTAGACGAGCCAAACATTTTGTACGGTCTCTTCTTGTCTATCCAAACCTTTCTACCCGCATTGGGAAGACCACTGGCTTCCAAAGATCCATTGATTTGAAAAGTACTCAAACATTTTTATAGTTCATGGATTACTCTCAAAATGATTCTTGATTTTGGAGCTCTTATTAGTATTAATATAATGGAAATACTAGGTGTTGGTTTCTTTCGTGTCATGTGTTATTTCGCAACATACATATCGTCGTAAAAAATAAGTAGTACATACTTGAGTTTTGGCAGTGACTAAATCATATTAATTTAATGTTAACATAATTTTGATGGGTTAGCAATAAAACTTTACTATAACGATGTATTCTACTCTCTTCATATATCATGACAGATTATGTGAAATGTTGGGTTTCAGAAAGCTTATGAATCTACGGTGCTCATTAACTCGTAATGTTGGTGAATAAAGAAAAAGTGTGTGTGACTTTTCAGTACATGTTTTGTTCAAATTCTTAATGGTCAAGATACTCACGATGTCCACTCGAAGTAAATTTTACACATTTTTTTTAAAAGTTCTCGTTAGTCACATAGTCCGTACTAGCATCCTTTCACCTGAGAGAAAACTGCGATTTTCCCTTCTGTCAAACTGAATTTTCTTCTGTGAAATGTCGCCCAATTAAGCAGAAGCCCACTTAAAGCTAACTTTTCTGCCTCGAGAGGAGTCCGCCACGTGCTTTGGCGAGTGGGCGTGGCCCGGCGGCGGCGGCCGCGCGTGGCGCCGCTTTGCGCAGCGATTTTCCGCCAATTAGCGTCGCCCAGCGGCCCTCACTCAGTGGCGCTCGGCGACTCATCGGCGCGCGCGCTCCGCCCAAGCGCTTCTGAAGGAGGCCGGCGCACGCCGCCCCCGGCCCCGCCCCCTTCTGCCCACTCACCACCCCCGGCGCACATGGCCCTCGCCGCCCCGCCGTCAGTACGCCCCTCTTCCCACGCCGCGGCCGCCTCTGTCGCCCGCCTGCCACGCCCCTCTCAATACAGTCGTCCTCTGGCCCTGTCGTTGCTGCCCCATCTCTTCATGTGGTCCTTCTGTCGCCCTGCCATCGCCCTGATGTTCTCTCATCTCTCCACATAGTCCTTCTGACGCCCTGTCATGGTCCTGTTACTTCTTTCTTCTCTCCACATAGTTGTTCTGCTGCCCTACCACCGTCTTGTTGCTTCTTTCACCTCTCAAAGTAGTCGTCTTCCTGTCGCCCTGTCATTGTCTTGTTGCTTATCTCTCAAAGTGGTAGTCCTGTCGCCAAGCCATCGTTCTGCTGCTTCTTTCATCTATCCATATAGTTCTCCTGTTGCCCTGCCATCGTCCTGTTGCTGCTTCTTTTACCTCTCCAGATAGGCCACCTCCTCTCGCCCTGCCGTCGCCCTGTTGCTTCCTTCATCTCTCCACGTAGTCCTCTGCCTGTCGCTCTATCGCCTTGTTATTTTTTCTACTTCTTAACCCAATCCTAATACCTAACCAGCTTCCTCTAGTTTCTTTCATCTCTCCTCTTAGTTCGCCTGTCACCCTGTCATAGGCCTGTTCCCCCTTCCATTGCAGTCTTCCTGTCGCTCTCATCCCGCCCCTCCCCCTTGTCCTACTCCTGCCATTTCGCTCTCCCTTCTCTCTAACCATGACATGATGATATGACCGTCTTATCAACCCCAATCACACAAGTCTACCTTTCTCCATTGCCTCCACCAGCACTGTTCAATAAGCCTTCTCTTCTCTGCCCTGCGTCGTATCATTCAATATGTTGCTCTTCCACTTTTTCTCCACCATCTGTCATTCCAGGACTGTCCTGTCTCCAAACTTCCTCACAGTATTCAGAACCCACCACCTCCACACTTCATCTTCTCATCAGTCACACCGCCAATAAATAACATATATTGAGCACCGCATTCTCCTTTCCCTCGGAATGTTCTGTTCAGACCTATCACTTCGTTAATCTAAACATCCCATTCCGCCGTGTTCCATTTGCCTTTGCAGATAAGTCCCTGGCCTCGCCGTGTGCAAACGCACCCCCGCTTATCAAACGGAAGTAGGGGTAAGGGAGAAGGCGTGGCCTCTCGCACCCCCCACCCACCCTATCCTGTTGCTTCCCCTTTCCCGACCCCTCCTCTCTCTCCCTCTGGAGCGGTACCACCCTCGGGTCGTCTCCGCCCCACCCCGCCCCGCCTCTCGCCGGTACTTAACGCACGCATAGTCGTCGGCCTGTGCTAGTTACACTGCGCTTTGCAGAGTTCGCCGCCCTCTCCTTCTGCTCTGCACCTCCCGCGCCGCGCCGCTGGGCGCTTTCGCAGGCGATTTGCCGGCGAAAACGCTTCAGTGGCGGAGAGAATGCGGGCTGGGAGGCGGATGGACACGTGCGGGCATCACAGGTGTGCATTCGAACGCGAAAGAAAAACACGGAGGTATTTGTGGCGCCGGACAGGCAGACGTAAAATGCTCGTTCGTCTGAAAATATCCCACAAGGCAGCGAGGGAGGGGGAGAAGGGCGGTTGTGCGTTTCGTGGCCCGGCTATTGTGTGCGGGAAGTGTAGCCAACGCAACAAAACAGCCCCTGGTTACGTGGGAAGTTTCCCTGAAATGTTTGAGAGTCGCGTCACAATGTTGTGTTGTCCCCCGCATCACCCTCTTTCAGTTGACAACTCGGAACAAGCGCAGTTTAATATTCAACAAGACGTTGGTCTCTTCTATTATACTGAGCAATTTCCTTGTGTTTTTGCTTCGCAATTCGTAAAACTGCTTATAACTTATTCATATGTTCTTACATCAATGATTCAGTGACATTTTAAGTATTCCTGCACGCTAGGACTTAAAAAAAAGGCATAACTACTCTTTTGATTTATTTGTTGTTGTTTTATTTTTCGTATGTTCCAGTCTGGCGCGTTTATACCAATAAATATGTATTAGCTCATCTTTATAGTTCATATGAATGAGAGAAAGGTCGTTGTACCAATTGAAACTGCTTTAAGTTTTCTCTAATAAAATCTGCCTCGGACGAAAGAAGACTTTGTTATAATGCTATGTTGTGCTCTTGTATGTTATTATGTTGTTATTGTGCAATACACTGTTCATTTTAACAACTTCGTTTCATCTATGAATTGAATGTATGATAAAAGTAGTGAACTGAACAGTGTGTTGCCTGCCAGACAGGTAGCCACAGTAAATACTCTCCGAATCAAAACATCGTCTGTTAAGCGCCACCGCAGGTGCTACGTTTCCCGGGGCGTTCCCTCGACTCCCTCCGGGCCCGCGCCTCGCGCCGCGTGCTGATGCAGAGCGCGCGTGTGCGTTAAACAGTCGTTTGCGACGGCGGCCGCGGGGCATTCGGGGAGCCGTAAGTTCCCTTCCGGCCGGCGCGGCGGGCGCACGTGCCCGGCGGCGCACTCCGCTGAAGATGCTCCCGCCCTCCGCAGCCGGCGGATTAGCGCCTCCCGGGGCGGGGGAGGGGGGGGTGCGGAGGGGGGCGTGCCGAGCACACGCGCCGCCGAGCCGCACGCAGCGCCGGCGCCCCTTTAGCTCCCGCGCCGCCCCCTTGGGGGAAATCCGCCGTGCGGGACGGTGCGAGACGAGATGGAAACGCGCACCCGTGCGCTGGACTTGTCGGGTTCCTTGCGTATGAAATGTGCCCGTTATGCGGGAATCTTATCAGGTGATATACATAACGATAGTAATCGTGAGAAGGAATCGTGCGTTTAACTATGGGGGATGCGAAATGCGGATTATAAGCGTCGAAATTGGTTGCTTCGGCAACTCCAATTAGCGTTGTGTGATTTGACTATTAGTAACAGCTCGGGTGAGGGCAGACGTTCATGCTGCACGATTTTTTAAACTTTTTGTATTCATTAATTCATCCTATATGAAAACGCTGTTCTTGTTTTGAATATTTTGATATAAGGCATTCGTAGTTCTGGCCCACTGCGATGAAATGTAATTATTTCGGCTTGAAAGAAACTTTAGGTAGCTCCCTTCACCCCAACCTTGCGGAATTCGTAAACGGCATTCTTAACACCTTACCCTCGTAGATTGTGAATCTTCAATGTCCGAAAGAAAAAAAAAAAGGAATTCAAACCACACAGACAAGGAAACGAAATAATTTTACTGTCCTTTCTACTTCTTTATTTACACTTTTCATAGTTTAATCAGTGTGACTGCAAAGTGCAGATACTGGGCGGACGGGATTCACAAATCTGTAATGTGGGTGTGCCAAGAGTTTAGACAGAGTAGTTACGCACTGCAGTATTTCAATTTGCGTAGAGATTAGTTGCTCCTTAATGAGATGATATAATGCCATTTAATTGTTCTTGGAAATAAAACGTCTCTTCCAGAGGCTATGGTTAGCTTGGAAATTTCGAAATGTGTTTTTTTTTCGAAAACTTATTAGCAATTTAATGTTACTCATGCTAATAAAGCTACTCATAACAGCTGTTTGGTTTCTCCTCGTAACGTTTGCTGTTATATAAAAATACTCTTTTAAGGTGTGATTCTGCGTATTCACACCTTCCGATATTTACGCAATATTTATGATTTTTTTAATTAAATTTAATAATATAATACTTTATTATTTAATAATTTAAAGTTATCAACTGAGCAAAAAAGTGTTGGAGAAAATCAGTGACTTGAATAAAACCCTCTGGTGTTTGATGTCAGTCTCTTTCATTTCAAAGAAAACATTATTGCGACTGCACTTTAGAGTAGTTTCAGCAATACCACTGCACAGTACACACTCAAACACAATCCCTTTCTGAAACCTTGAGATTTGGCCCGTAGTTTGCCATGCACGGCCCACTTTTCTCGTAGGGGGACTGCGGAGCGCACTACAAAAGGAACCGCTGTGTCAAGGGCGCTCTCGCAAACGAAATTACGAGAGAGAGTGGTTGGTTCAGAGACACAAACGAGGAAATGGGCCCCGCCCGCTCCCCCCGGATGCTCTCGCACACGCGAAAATTGTCATCCATATGGACCTCGCAGGCCGCACACAGCGACCCGATTAAGGCACAACTCGCGTTGGAGCGGCTGGAACTCTCTGCCTTTGAAGTCCTGTGAACGCGAGCACAAGTTCGTTTTCCGTGTTGCCTGCTGGCGAACTCCACGCGTCTGAGCGGTTCGCGTCGCGAGTCGCATCGTAGTGTGACCATGAGTGGGGAAGCGCCCTTCCTCGTGGGAAATTGTTTGTCAGTCACTTTCGACTGCATGGTGAAAATGAGTGTCACTTATATGTTCCATTCGTAAGACGGCTCCACAAATTCGGCTTTCGCCGAGCAGTGAGGTAGTGCTCGCCCAATCCCGAGCAGCTTACGTGTTCGGCGAATGATCGCTCCCTTTGATGTGTCCAAAAGACCGACACGCGGTGGGCAGGGCGAACACCGAAGGTTCGTCACTCGGCAAATAGCAAGCAACTCATCCACACTACTCGGGATTCGGAGAGCGGTTGCTCGCTGTTCGCCGAATAACGAATGTGTGTAGCCGCCTCTAAATACAAACATCCCTTATTTTCAAAAGAATAGGCAATGGCTACAGCGGTTTCCACTCATTCTTTTAAGAGAGGCTGTCTTAAGTATTCCTCATTCTGCCTCCTCTTTTCTGGTTTAGGATTTTGTCTTACACGGCACTCACTTCAACTATGGAAAATAATCTCAGGACCTCGCAATGTCTTGTGAGTTCTGTACGGAACACATCATTCGCACTACGAAAAGATGCATCAGTAGTTTGGTCAGTCCTTTTGACGTGAACAATTAGGAATGAATGTCTACATTCAACCGTTGGATTAAACCATTGTATAACGGTTTTATGGCTAGAACGTCTCTGAAATCAGACTTACAGTGCAGCCGGAACGCAGGGCACTCCTCTGACCATTCTTAGTTGCAACATCTGTCATCCTCCAAGTTACTTCAGAGGTATGGGAAAAAATGCAGTGGCACCTTAAAGTATTTTAGCCAATATTTATATACCAATAATTATATTCAAAGTAGTTTTGTATTGAAGTGTGGTGACGTGTTGTGAAGTGTAGTTCAATAGAGAAGTAGAAAGAGAAGTGAAGTGCAAATATTGTGAAGTGAAGTGTAATTAAAAAGTCATGTATTTGATAATTTAAAATAATTGTGCAGGTCGGCCATAAAATGGAGTGTTGATTCTATTATTGTTATTATTGCTCTTATTGTTAGCATTTTATCATATTATTATTATTATTAATATTGTCTTAAAATAATTGAAAGTTAAATTTTATTTATATTTCTTATTGTAATATGTAAATTGTAGATTACGGCCACCAGGTTGTAAAAACCTACCTGCTGAAATAATAACTCTCTATCTAGTATACGTGTTATATACATTTCAGAAAGGTTACGTAGGCGCCGTGGCGTTTAAAATACCAAGGGGATGCTAGCTAGAGATTCTGAAGAGCGGATGATCTTCAGATCACGGATGACTGCGATTGAGGAATAAACATTTGTCATACTTTATTGTCAAGAATGCTGCTTTGGAAAGGCATTACTTATTGTCCTGTTCTTTCGAGTATCTTTTCAAGCAAGTTTGCCTATTTCTCACGTTAAAATCATCAAAACGCCCTTATCTTGCACCGAGTTTCTCCATTAACAGTCTTTTTCGAGCTCTAAATCCGCTTACGATCCGATTTGTGTAAGGTGTTAAAATAGTTTTATTTCTGTCACATAATGTGTTTTATTTCTGATACCAGAAGTTCTTGAATTAGAGAATCTTTTCCCATCAGAGTCCAAGGTCTTAAAATTAGGATTTTATAGTTCATCAAGTAATAATCGTTACATTCCCGCTACTGCATACATCTAAACGGGTGTTCAGCATTCATAGTTCACATGTACGTATGTGCTACACTCGTAGTATGCTTACATTTAAGGGGATCAATTACTTAAATAATTATTGATGCTAAATTACATAAACATTAATATTGCTATATCTTGGAAATTTAATTATCCTTTACTAAATGAATTAGTAATTTGTATAGATGGATGATGAGAGACATTAAAGTGAGAGCCATATATTGATGTTCTTATTACTAACATGACATTGATTTCCTTGATCTTCTTGTTGAAACGGGGCTTACGAATTGCCATAAACAAAAGAACCAGGGGAATAATTTTATAATCTGATGATAAGTTAGTAATTCTTCTCCGCGTTTCTGTTAAAATAATAGGGCTCGTACTCCAGCATATCATCGTATAGTGATGTTAAAATGCAGTTGGACATAAATTTTTATTCAAAAACAATTGCATTCATTTAAATATATAATCGACATTTTTCAATGTATCATTTGCAATAACAGTGTCATAAATATACTGTCGGATGTGGCGTAAAATATTTTTTGCGGTTTTTTCTCGTGTCATCAATTTGTAAATAACGATGTCCGTCGCGCGAGTGAATTTTAATTCATTTTTTGTATCGAAAATCAATACTCCGCTTCTGCAATGAGAGCTATTATCTCAACATACAACATTTTATTTACTCGCATAAAGTTTTGTTGTTGTTTTTTCATCTGTTAGAAACATTCTTATACAGACGTGCACTTGTGATATGTGACTTTTCGTGAACAAGCAATGGCTGTCTGAGCATTATGTCCTCGAGTAAAAGGTGTTATGAATAGTTAATAAAATTGATTCATAGAGTAGTCTCTAAATAGAGAAGGCAATTGTACACTGAAAAGACATTCAAAAGTGAAAATAAAAGGTTAAAATTTGAATGAAGTATTGTACAAAATGAAAATTTTACTGACGTGTGCAGCTTTTCAAAAGTATGTGATGCTGCAAACAATGGAGATAGATTCGATATTGGAAGACGATGAAAGAAATATAAAAAAACATAACTTACTCATATTCGACTGAGAGAAAAATGACGGTAACTCGTAATGTTAGAGATATTCCAGGAGACGTGGAGGCAAGGACATAAAATGAACTGGATGAAGGTGGAGTCGAAGAATCACAAACACTTTCTGAGGGGGAGCGAAAATTGCGATAGGAAGGTGATAGGTAATGTAAAAGATGGAAAGGATGAGAAGATAGAGCAAGCTGAGAACAAGAGTTTAAAAGTGTACTAAAGGAAGAAAAACTTAGAAATAAACTTTAAGGAGTAATGTAAGAATTTGACCAAGATAGTGAGAAGAAAAATGTGCGTGGAAAAAAAATTAAGAGAAGCGAAAAAAATCGCCGGAATCGAGGAATGACAAACAGTCCACAAGATGTGATGTATCGAGGGAAAGTGGGGTAGATGGGTTTCAGTCGGGAGATACTAGTGAAAGGTGAAATAACATTAAAGAAGTAGACATGAAGTGACTGTTTAATAATATCGTCGGTGTAGAAGCAGGAATGGAGGAGAAAAAATAACCATAAAAGATACGAAAAGAAAATGGGAGTGTCTGCCGTCGTAAGACGAGGGCAGAGAAGACAGTTGAGAAGAGTGAGGGCAGAGGGCCGGAGAGACGTCGATGCGATTAGAAGGGAGGAAAGGGCGCGGCGAGGGGCGGAATGTCGAGGGCCGAGGGGCGGGCTCTGGGCCCTTGACGCGGGTGTAAACTTAACAGCGCGAGGAGCGGTTGTGTCGAGAGGCATAAACTTTAGGGCGCGATGGTACACCACCACCACCATCACTGCCGCTGCCACCTCTGGCGCTCCCGACTCCGTGGCTGCCACCGCTGCAGCCGCTGCCACCCCCGCCGCCTCCAACTCCTCCTCTGCTACAGTCCCCCAGCATTCCCCTACCATTCCCTTACCATTTCCCCTACCACTCCCCCACCTCTCCACACCACTCTGTACCACTTCCCCGCCACTGCCCCACCTTCCCCTACCATTCCCCCCACCCCTCACCACTTCCCCACCACTCCCC